>JAQFVV010008116.1:0-41517 GCA_028023455.1 Epiperipatus broadwayi
AGCAAAACAAATATAGATATATATATATTTGAATTTTAAAATTGTAAAAAAAAAAGGTTTGCATAATTTCTAGTAGAGGACAAAAAATGCAAATGTAATTATTTGACTTCTGACCTGAGAAAGTTTTGTAATTAAAAACACAACAGTTAAAGCATAAGACTGCCAGCTTTAGTTTTTTTACTTATTTAATGGATATGTTTATATTTGTGTATTAATATGTATATCATAAGTGCTCATAGTTGATTGCTAATCATGTTTAAACAACAGCACTTCAGCCAATGCTGAAAATTACTGAATAGAATACGAACCATCTGTTTACAAGGTGGCAGTCAAATAATAATTTGAAATTTTGCTTAAAATTAATCAAGAGAATATCACAAGTCTGAATGTTGCCTTGACAACAGATTGCTGATATTTTATTGATTAACTTTAAGCATTGGCTGGGGCAATATGGTTTAGTATAGGCATGTGAATATGTTCCTTGAAATAAATTATCTATATACTGCTCACACCAATGCAATAACATCTATTGTCAGAATTACTATGCAAATGAAAAATAAATTCAATTTCATTTGTGATTCTATTTTTATAAAAGTAAAAAAATCTGATAACTGATATGACTAAAAGTGAATGTCCAATCATGCCAGATGTAAACAAAAATATTTTAATCTGATCAAGGGTAGAGATAATTATCACTCACTTTAACACTTTTATAAATAAATAACTGAACATTTGAATATAACAATATAATCACTGGAAAGACAAGCTTTTAAAGCAATGGGTAAATATATTTACTGTGTCTTGAGAACTATTAGAGTTTTTTAAGACCTATTTTTGAATTTTTGTTAAATTAAATATTATAATGTTTTATACACATGCATATATATTATTACTATACACATTTATTATTTGTATTAAAATTAAATGAGTCATGTATTTGAACATTTTAGTCAACTATTATTTTCATGTTATTTATTAAGATTCTCATAGTTTTATAAATGAGTTCTTTTATTAATACCCATACATTCCATGTGTTTGATTATTATATGAATTTTTGCTAAATTAAGATTTTCATGAATTCCTTTTATATATAAGAAATCTTTAAACAGCTCATTCCAAAGTAAAAACTTTAATGTTTATTGCTAATATTTATATTGTTTATGCTTTTGTCATAACATTGACTTCAATATATTTTCTATGTAAAAAAAAAAAAATCAAGTCTGTTTATATACGATTTTAGAATAGCTTAGTTTATTTATTTTATGTAAAGAAAATTTGCACATAAATATTTAGTAACAGCGACAGTTGCAAAGAATAGAAAGAATATATGTAACATGTTAATAAAAATTAAATTGGTGAGTTCATTTTTATTTTTACATCAAAAGCTGAAAAAGTCAGAGATTTTAATATCAGCAGTGAGAATAAGACAATTTTTTATAAGGCGACCAAGTTTAAAATATCTCAAAGTCTCACTGTTTCAGCCGAAACAAGTTTCTATTTAAGTAGAATCAAGTTTCAATATTTAAATATAAGTAAAAATGTATTTCTGTTGAAAACATGAGACTGTACAATATTTTAAACATACAATACATCTGCGAGAAAGTAACTTTATTTAAATATTGTTTATTTTTATTTAGTTTTTTTACCTTTGACCATTTTACAAAAGTGTGGCTTTAATAATTTGATTTTTGTCACGCAAATGTTAATCTAAAAAATATTTTCATAGATAAAAAAGTAAAATGCATTGTTTTATATTGTCTCATTTGTAAAATTTAATAGGCAAAAAACTGTTTGTAGAGAAAGATAAATAAGTGAAGAATTTGATTATTCGTGTGGTTAAAAATGATGACTTATAAGGGTTCTAAAGTTTCATTGTAATTGAGAGCAGGAAATCTTGGACATCATAGACACATAATAAATACGACTGGGTGTCTAATTATCTTTTTCAGAATTGCCTCTTTGCATTTCTTTAAACAGAAAACTTATAAATATTTGACACATAAATAAACCTTATGGGATGCTAGGGTATTTATTTATTATGTCGATATTTTATGAATCCTAAGATATCTTATGATTTTTTTAGATAATCATTCATACTCTATTTATCTAGTCATAACATTGTTGGGTAACAAATTGGTATATAAGTATTCTTAGCTAGACGGTAAAATAATAAACAAAAAACATAAATTTTCTGCACTTCAGATTTATCTGTACTATGAGAAATATTTTTTTGTTCACCGTTTTTTTGATGAGCAATGATAGAAAAACCTTTGTTTTATATTCAGCAGCTTAAAAATCATTTTCACATTTTTTTTGTACCGTTATATAAAGTTAATATATATTTTATTTTGTTTGTTAAATTGTATTTGGAATCGCTTCTTATTCATTAAATAAGTCTTTCTTAAATAAAACAAAATAAGCCCAAGGCATTCATTTAATATAAATGCTATATGATATTTTGCTTAAAGTTTATGTTTTGAAGATAAATCATTAAAAACTACACTTAATTTTATTATCGTAAGATAAGATTACTTATCTAACAAAATTATGTTAAATTACCCGAATAATAAAATATTATTAATAAAACATGTAATTGAAAAAGAAATAAATAATTTCATATTTAAGAAAAGTTAAATTGAATTTTGCAGTTTTCTAGACATTTACATTTAATGATAGATGAATTTTACAATGTTTACTATATAATTTGTCATAATTATAGTAAATATTATACAAATAACCAGGAAATATTATTTAAATATTTATTTTGACGCAAAACAGAAATTTATATAAACATCCAACGCTCTTATAAAGAAAAAAAACAATATAGTAGCGCTCAATAAGTGAATTATAAATTATTATAATAAAAGCAAACGAAGGGTTGTCTATCAACAGGCACACACATATTTATTTGTTAGTAATTTGAGTGCATAGATACATTGATTAAAATAACCTCCTCGTGAAAAATAATCAAGTATTAATGAAAGTATGCACAGGCATATATAAAATTTGTTCACAAAAATAATAATAAATGAATTAATATTGGAATGTTAAATGTATCTAGATTATTATCTGAAGTTAGGGAAAATGTTAATCTTTTCTCAAACATAGTTAATAAAATAGGTAGAATAAATTTAGGAAAAAGCTATAATAAAATAATAAAGTAGAATAAGTTGTTTTAAAATAATTACACAAAACATTTGCAATAAATAATTATTCAACAGATAAGATTTCGAACTAGATGTATAAAAAATTGGCGTGGTAATCTATTGGCTTGCTTAAAATAAGTCATAACTAAACAATGACGGTTCGTAAATTGTAAAGATTTTGCAAGTGTCATTCGTTCAAACATAACAAATGTAATTTAAAGTGATTGTGTAGCACTTTCACACTCTTATTTCCATACACTTAAGATTTGCCCATACATAAACGTTTGGGTCGAAAGAATGGGTGGATTCATTCCATTCTTTCTAAAATACTATATCTCCTGCCTGGAAAAATTGAGTATTCATTTATAATTTATCTTTAAAGCACATGTGCATTGGCTTAATTGCTAATATTACTATTACATAAAAACATAGCACTATATAAAATAATATCTCATTATATATGTTTAAAATAATATTTCAATAAGTCATAAAGAAATATTCTGTCGTCTTAATTAAAAAAAATATGTTAATTTATCATAAGATAATGTTGAAACTGATGTTACAAGTCAGAATAAACCTAATAAATATTTACATGAATTTCCAGAATGATAAATTATATTTCAGCCTAAAGTTTCACAATAAATTTAAAACTATCCAATATATTATCTATCATTTTCAAAATAGGAGCAGAGATATTAGGAGAAAACAGTATTTTTTAAAAAAAAACACACCAAAGCATGACTTAATGTTTAGATAGCTTCAAGTTTCTTTATTGAAATGATCAATGTTGGCCATTCACAGTAAAATGACTAATTTATTATTCAATTTAAATATAACTTATTTAAGCTCATCATTAAAATCCTGTATTCTACATGTGCATTACTCACAAATGTCAACAATTGTAATTTAAAATTCTTTAAGAAAACTATCAATAATTACTTAAACTTTCATCAGAAGCTAAACCAGAAAGAAGATTTAAAATAAATGATAACCTCACCTAATCTAAACCTTTTCTAGATTTTAAAAATATTAAATCATTTAATTGATTACAATTGTTTTTTATATGATCTTATATCCACATTCTATGAGTCTAATAATGTCAAATGAAAAATCATGTGTTTGCAAATATAATAACCAAACATTAAAATGTTTTTATATTTTGAATATTTACATGAAATATTCTATAATCCTTAGCATTCAAGAAGTTCTTTGAGTTTCTTTTACTGTTACATCATCTTTCTATCACAATTAATTCACAGACATTAATATTTATTTTCACTATGTAATCTGTAGGTTTTTGATAAGTAAACTTTATCTGAAAGCCACATGTAACAATTTTTTATTTATAAATATAGTTTTATTAAATATTGAATCTTCAATAATACTAGCCAAATGCAATTTAATTGTTTTCTTGCTATCAAGAAATATTCATTAAGTTTTTATGAAAGGTCTAAATTTCTTTTTATAATTCAAAGAAGAAACCTAAAGATATTTCTAATATTAAAATCTACAACTTCTAATTTTTCTGCAATAATATATACTAGTGAATTTAGTTTTTTCAGCTCAATAGATTTCTACAATTTCAAAACAATGGTTCTATGTCTGTTATTTCTATTCTTAAATATCCATTTTAACTTTTGCTTTTATGTAATATTGTAAGTACATGCTAAATGTTCAACAAATCATTATATATATATTTTTCAGTATGTAACCTGGAAATCAGATAAAATTATTTTTAAATCGTTATTAATTTTATATGTAAGCATGCACTAACAAAAATGTCTATATACAGAGGAGGAAAATCATAGGATGTTTTTAGCAATTAACTATCTTATTCAGAAAAATAATCAAGTCTGGTTAGGGGAAACTAGTGAGATGATTCTATTTTGCCCAATATTATTTAGAATTAGGTTATATTAAGTTGTAAGAAATATTCTTATTTGTTGGTTTGTATTATAATAAATTATTTTCATTATAGAAGTCTCTGAATATTTTTGTAAATCAGACCAATAAAGATTTGTCTTGAATATGTTCTATATGCAGGGATGTACCTTTCTAAATCTAAAATAAATAGTAGTACACATATGAAGATTTAATGAACACCCAACTATAAACATAGATAAGAAAGCACATGGTATGTATTTTTAATTCAAAATATACTATTACCCATTGTTGTTCCTATTCCTGGATATAAAATTTACCAAACGTTCATGTTCTGTATCTGGATTTGAATATATATATACCGATAATAAAAAAAATACAAGTAATTATTGTTGAATAATTCTGAAATTTATTGGATACTATCAACTTCAAGATGCTCTAACAGTCAAATAGATTCACAAAGATTGAAAAAAGTTTAAACACTCATCTAACAAAACCTTTCAACCACACCAATATATTGTAATAGTCACTCAATCCATCTCTAATCACAGAGGGTAAGGGTCATAGAAAGTTGAATAATTATAGACCAATAGCAGTAACATCAGTTTTATATAAAGTTTTCTCAATACATTGTACAGGCTTAACCTGCATTTATATATGTAATATATGTGGGGTTGAAACTCAGACTTTCATACGACCCACCACTCTCAGTGCCATCTCATATTTCTGACCCACCTGATCACACACATGTTGAAAAGATAAATAATCACCAATATACGTATTTCATGCTAAACCAGCAATCATCAGTTGGTCCAGATTACTATCCTCACACACATATATAATCAGTACTCAGCTTTATATTAAGATAGCCAATCTTTATACTATAATGGACAGCCTTCAAATTATTCCAATACACAACTCTATGGTGGCTAGAAGAGTTGTAAAATGGATGGAAGGGAATAATGTAGTGGGAGAAATGCAAGGAGGTTTTAGATTAGATAGGCATATAGGAGATAGCTTATTTGTAGTTACACAACTTATGGATATGAGTAGGAATTTAGGTAAACAGTTATATATGAGTTTTATAGATATAGAGAAGGCATATGATAGAGTAGATAGAAATAGATTATGGTTAAGTTTAGCAAATTTGGGAATGGATGAAGTTTTAATAGATATTATTAAGAAATTATATAAAAATAATTAGCATTTATTTTTATAGCATCTGTATACAATTGTAATTACATTCATATCGGCCTGTCAAGCCAAATTGTGCAAACGCTTTTGCGAGTGTTAAATAATAAATGAATACCCTCTGACCAAACAAGATATAGAATTTATGCAGGAATAAAAGCGTTTGCACAATTTGGCTTGAAAGGCCGATATGAATGTAAAAATAATTATTATATATATCAATTAGGGAATATAGAATCAGTTAAAATTAAAAATGGGGTGGGGCTAAGGCAAGGATGTCCTATGTCACCTATTTTGTTTGTGTTGTATTTGAGTGAAATGGAAAGAGCAATAGAAAGATTAGGAAGAGGAATAGAGATACCATTAATAGGTAGTAAGGGAGTATATATTTTGTCAGGTCTTTTTTTGCAGATGATATATTTTTGTGTGCAGAAAAAAGAGAAGATATGGAAGTTATATTGAGGACATGTGCAAGGGTTGGTAAAGAGATGGGGATTAAATTTAGTGAAGAAAAATCAAATATAATGATGGTTAATACTGGGGAAGGAGAAGATGTAGAATTTTTATTGGGAGATATTAAGTTAAGTGTGGTAAATAGATATAGTTATTTGGGAATTATTTTCAGTAATCAGAAAAATTATTTGGATGAATGGGAGAAAAAAATTGATAAATGAAGCAAAGAAAAGAAAGAGATTGATAAAGAAATTAACAGTGTTTTAAATATGATATAGTTAGAATTGCAGTAGCAGGGTTAACACATGATAATGATACATTATATGTTAGTAAAGAGGTATTAAATTACTTAGAAAAAGTTCAAAGGGAAGTAGGAAGACATGCATTGGATGCAGATGTATGGACAGCAAAAGAGGCAATTCAAGGAGAAATGGGATGGTCAAGTTTTCATATGAGAGATGCAAAAAGTAAAATGAAAATGTTTGGTAGATTGCAGTTTATGGATAATAAAAAAATAGCTAAAATAGTATTTAATTGGGTTATGAGGAAAGGGCAGGTAACAAGATGGGTGAGAAAGGTAATGTGGTATGCAAAAGATTTGGATAAAGAATTTATATCAGTATATTTGTACAAAAGAAGGGATGATTGTGTTAAGAGGACTCTTGAGTATTGTAGTATAAGGAATGAGATAAAAAATGAATTTATTAATAAAGAATAGGGAGTTAGAGAGATGGAGAAATAGTATGGAGAGTAAGAGTTTAAATATATATAGAAATAAACAGAATATTAGGTGTGAGTTAATATATGATAATAGTAAGGAAAGCAGTTTATTATTTAGGGCTCGAATGGGATCTTTAGCTATAAGAGAATATACATGTAAATGGAAAAAAAAGGGTGATTTATTTTGTAAATTATGTAAAAAAGGAATAGAAAATATTAGGCATTTGTTAATTGAAAATAAATGCTTGAAAATGGAAAGGGTACATATAATGAAGTTATGGAAGAATAAATATAAAAAAAGTGATTATAAAGAAAGTGAATTATTGGTTTTTATGCTGGATTTGGAAAAAGATAAAGGAGATTTAGATATAAAGGTTATAGAGTTGACAAAGATTATGTTGTGGAAATGGGATGGAGCAGAATATGGGAAAATTTAGAGTGGGGAATGGATAATAAAGTGGCTAATAGGTTTTTCTGGGCATAATTGCTCAGATATTTTTAACTTTGTTTAAGCAGAAGCCACAATACATTACATCACATCACATGGGAAATTTATTTACTGTAATCAAAAGTGGATGAGAATGATGGTCTGTCCTGATTAGATTCAGGAAGATGCAAGAGATCTTAAAGATTGTTCAGACAATTGAGAAATAAAAGCACTAAGACAAATGTCAGCCAAATGAATTTAAACAATTTGAAAATTTTGTTAAGAGTTTAAACAATTTGAAAATTTTATTAAAACTAGGACAATAAAATAAAGAAATCTAGCCACAAATACAAAAGTGACTTAGATTTGAATATGCATATTTATCAGAGAATGCACATGAGTACAGCACACATGAAAACATTAAACGCTTTGGCAGCAAAATTCTCTCATCTAAATTTAATAAAAAAAAAAGGATTGGATAATATCTTCCTGCTGGAGATTTATAAAATTACAAAAAAAAGCAACTCTAGTTTTCTGATTCAGAGATATAAAAACAATTATGGTTTTGTAGGAAATCAATAAAACCAGCACTGACGATCGATCAGTAGCTTTCTAACTACTGATGCAGAACTGCTGGACATAATGCTGTGTTTAAAGCAAATGTGGTTGATTCCACATACAAGACAAAAATATATATAATTATGATCTTATGTAATCTAGAAAGAAAACTCTAATTTCAGAAAATCAGAACGATAAAGATGATAAACCACCAGCCAAAAGATTTGAGGTTTGCAAGAAACACAAACTAAATGTATTTAAAATTAATTATTTTACAATAATAACTAAGGGCAGGTGAGCAAATAAAAATTACTCAAACTGCCAAAGCATTTAGCAATAGTTAGTGAAATAAACAGAAGACATATTAGAAATATAAAATATAATCTCACAACGCACCAAGGAAATACAGATAATGAATGTTAGATTAAATAATTAATAAAACTTTATATATTCTTATTTTAGATTGAGCAGATATTTAATTAAAAGCAATTTATCTACCATGGCAAGAATAAGAAAAAGTTGAACTTACAGTAAAGCAGAATTCATGTAGTTTTCTGAAGAGTGTGCACTTTTATATTTCAGGTGACTTCTATTTATGACAGCAGCAAGTGTCAAGGCAAATTGTAAATCCAGATTATGTTAGAGTTTCATGGCATCATGAAAGAACAGTTTAGAGTCTGTGGTTCATTCTTATTTAAATTAGCAATGCATATTGTTGTTTACAATATGTATACCAGTGTATTTTGACATTGTGAAGGCAAATTTTAAAAAGAACTTAAATGTCTGAACTGCTAACAATATGAAGTTCAACAGATTAACCAGAATGAATATTAGAAATAAGAAAATGAACCAATCACTTTGGTGGAGTATTTGCTTGGTCAAGGCTCTTTAGAATAATCCATGAAATTTTTGGGGTTATTTATACCCATGCTCAATTTCCCATGAAAACTTTCCTATTGTTGAATTCTATGCCTTAAGACAGGGCAAATATAGTAAACAAAAACAACAACACAAAATTAAATCTACGCTTTTAGAATGAACTTAGAAATGATTAAAATTAAAACAACAGGAATGTAATTAACAAGCTTGCTTGTTTTTAATCAAATTGATTAAAAACAAGCGGTGAAAGAAAACTATTTTAAAATCAATTCTATAACAAAAAATTAAAATGACCTATTTAAATAAAAATGAGTATGTGTTTTAATAAACATACTCTTTTTAAATAATTAAAAGGTTTTTTTTTTTACATTAGAAATTTAATGAAAATTAATAGTTTTTAATTTTAGGTAATAAAACCATTTAATCGGATGTCCATTCAGTTCAATATATATATGATCACTATATGGAGCTTACCAATAGCTCTAATCAAGTTTTATTTTATAAGTGCTGAAAGAGAAAGAATTCAAAATCTCTTTCGGAAAGTCCCTATCTGCAGACCAATTGGTTTCAAGCTTCTGCCTCACCTCAGTGGTAAGCCACAAGCTCAAAACCAATTGGTCTGGAGATAGGGACTTTCCGAAAGAGATTTTGAATTCTTTCTCTTTCAGCACTTATAAAATAAAACTTGATTAGAGCTATTGGTAAGCTCCATATAGTGATCATTAAATGCAAGCTTAAAAGCAAGATACGAAATTTATGACTTGTTTTATATATATATATGTTTTTCTGCAACAGAGTAAGAAATTATGTCTCCAATCTCCTCAATTTTTTTATGCTTTTGCTTAAAATAAATTCCTTTTCATGTGTATTTTTAATATTTGAATTTTCCATATAATAAAGTGCACTTGTACCTTTTAAAACAATTGTTCTTTTATTTCTAATTTTACAAAGTCCAAGGGTGGACAATTTGAGAATTCTAATTTATGCATTTTTTCTCTAATTTTCAACAGTAAAATGCCTCTAAAAATGTAGAACATTACAACTAATCCTTGTAAAGTAAAATAAACCATGTTAAAAGTTTTTTTTAAAAATAAATATATCTTATCTGCTAGTGCATTTTATGGTTTCTGAGAATATATTATTAAAGAATTATATCAACACATTGACAAACATATTCCCTTAAAAATTTTTTTGAACTTGGGATTACTGAAGATTTTATAAAATGTAGCTTGTCACTAAAATTTAAAATATAGATAAAATAAATCATGTTTAAATAAAAAGGTAGATTACACATAAAAACTCAGGTAATATAAAAAAGGATAAAGATATAATATATTACTCTCCATTGAATATCAAAATGCAATTATATTTACTTGATAATAGCTAAGTTTGCCATATATAATTTTAACAATTTTATATAACAAAATTAAAATAGCTATCAAATTATCTTATATGTGAATAGCGGAGTAAACAAATCGTAAAGGCAAATTTACATATAGCGACTCTTTTAAATATAAAAGACATGCATATGTATGTATATATGTAGGTGTCCATGTGTATTATGTTTTGTGATAATTATTTTATATTACAATGATAACCTAATTTATAATTAATATATTATAATCTAATACCAACTTATAATGTATTCCTAGAGTCAATATATTATTATAATTCTTATATATAAATAAATTGGTTTTTAAATAAAATTGTTTTATTGATTATAATAGCATAAGTTGTATATTACTTTGTTTTAAAAATTCAATTGTATTATGTTTTTAAAGAGGTGTGAAATTTTTTGTTTAGCATTAGTTTACATATTCCATTTTTTATTTTATGTAACCAATTAATTGTTGATTTTAATTTAAAAAAAGTTAATTCTGTATATTAATGAAATTACAGATATAGTTTTTTTATTTTTACATGATGAATTAATAAAATATATAAAAACACAATTTGTAAATCTATTTTAAAACTTGCTAATATAGTTTCTGCAGTTTTTTTACTATCTTTACAAAAACTCTCCCCTCTTTTAATTGTATTGTTTTCTTCACTTCAATTATTATATAATTTTACTTAATAATTTTATCTTGAGATAATTTTTTGATCTATATATTCATTGAATAGCCTGATTTATTCTGCATTTTAAAACACTTATCTATAGGGTATATGAGCATAGATTTTCACATGACCCACTACTCACCCCATTATCTCATATCACTGATACACTTGAACACATATATGTCAAAAAGATAAATAATCACCAATATACATATTTTATGCTAAACCAGCAATCATCAATTGGTCCAGATTACCATCTCCATACATATATGCAATAAGTATTTAGATATATATTAAGATAGCCAATCTTCATACTTTAATGAACAGGATTCAACCCACTCCACACTCCAACTCTTCAAACATCCATCCAATTGAAAATCTGAGGATGGAACCCTCAAAGACCACTCTGAGGCTGAGATTCTTGTCACACCCATGACCCCTCATGTACAGGATATAATGCATTTAATACATATACAAAAGATGGGAAGACATCTCTACTATGTAATAACTGAAATACAAGCTTATTATATCCCTGCATCAATATATGTAATATATAGGGTATATGAGCACAGACTTTCACACACCCCACCAGGGTTCAAGTGTATCAGTGATATAAAATAGAGTGTTGAGTAGTGGGTCATGTCTGGTTGTGGCAGTGAAACCTTAGGTAGTGTTTTAATATTATTTTTGTGCTGGTCTGGTTGAATTTTGGATTTGGGGTAATTTTAATTACATATATTGATACAGGTATATAATAAGCCTGTATTTCAGTTAATACCTGATTTGTAAATTTTATTCAGGTATATTTTGCAACATTTATTAAGTGTTGCAATATATATTTTTCCTTTTACATTAATAATTAGTTTGCTTGGGATTTTATTTTAAAACTATCATTCATATTATTTATTCAATATTCTGCATTTATTAATGTCTTATTGGGCAGAAATAAATTTTCTTAATGCTGAGATAAATAAAAGCTTGGAAAAATTTTCATTGGGTTTTTATCAAGCCCAGGATTATTCCTTCATGTATTTGTCCTAGAGCCAGCCAAGCTAAGGATTCAATGTTGATTAGTAAATAGATATATAACCACTATTGGATAGAAGGTAAAACAAGGATTGAATACGGCTCATCATTATGAAGAAATTAATAAGTTTTAGTGAATAATAACTTCTTTATTCTATCTCCATGAAGGGATATTGTAGGAGCAAGTTTTTTTTTTGTGGCTTCACAATGGCCCAAAACAGTCAATTTTAATTTAATAATAATTCCTGGTATATGCCTTTTATGATATCTATTCATTTTATCCATTTTATATAGATATCAAATTAGCCATGATTATAATAGATTAATATGAATTATTTTTTAGATAAATTATATTATAATTCTATTTTTTATAGATAATTATTACAATGATATTTAGTTATTGTTTCATTTTCTTCTTTAATTAAATGGTAAATTTTATATTTTGTTCATTGTTTATTGAATATTTTAGATATTATTAAGCTTGTTTGTATAACTTTAATGTAATTGTAATTATTTGCAATATTAGAAACATCTGTTAGTCTTATGTCATGAAAAATAATAATCCATTATTATCAGCCTTATAAAATCAAGAAAAGAAGCCTGCAAAGTTTGTTTGTTTTTAATTTGCAGAAAATAAGTAAACAGATCATATACTTTATTACTCTGGCAAAAATTGTTTTATTTTGTAGATTATATATATATTCATATAACGCTATCTTTGATGTTTCTAGGAAATCGTCAATTTCTAATTGACAGTTCTGAGGTTAAACAAGTTTTTAAATAACTTATAATAGCTGTTTTCTCTTGAGTTTTATTAGAATAAAAAGGAGATTCTTTTTTACTTCCAATATATATATATGTTTAGATTTAAATTCTAAGTGAAAGAACTTCTTTTTCATCTAATTAAGCTTATTCCTAAAGACAGATTAGTCAAGAAAATAGTTTGGCTTCATAATTGTCAATTAGTAATTGATTTCTCAACAACATCAAAAATAAAGTTATCTGTGGCTATTTGCATGGTTATAATCTTTTAATTCCCGTTATTTATATCACAATAAATCCCTAAAAATATTTAATTTGACATATATAAGTCAAATAAATTTTTCTTTACAAGATGTCAAAGAAAAATATATCTTCTGAATCTTCATTTCTATAAAAATAATTACCCAAGTTTAAATCTTAAAAATAACTTGGTTAGAATTGAAAGATCATCTTTTTCTTCTAACTAAACTCAAGACAAAAGAACTATTAAAGCTTACTAATGAAACTTGTTTAGCTTCACAATTGTCAATTATAACTGATGATTCTCTAGCAATATCAAAGGTAAAGTTATCTCTAGATATTTTTGTGGATAAAATCCCTTAATTTCCATTATTTACATTTCATAAATTCATGAAAGTATTTAATATATATATAGAGAGAGAAATGTAAAAAAGGCAGTTCTCACTGGGCTTACTTTATTACCAGATGATGAAAGTTTGAACAGTTTTCTATCCTTGCTTTACTTTCTAACTGAGTGTAATTAAATGTAAAATAGTAATCTAGGGTAGCTTAATGTAAGTCAAGTGCTTAAAAAAACCTTAAGTCTGTTAAATATATTTCAAGTTTATTCATCCCACATTTTTAAAACTGAGGTCAATGCCTGGCAGTCAAATGCACACATACAATGAGACTGAAAACATAGTAAGACGGTCTATTGAAAATTTAATATTTAAATATAAATCTTTTATTTTTATTTATATAATTAGCATGACATAGTTTTCTCTGAGAATTCTAACAGGCAGAAAGGTTTAGTGCTAGTGTTGGCTACTAAGCATACATTTTGATATCTAGTATCAGACCAGCTAGTAAATCAATCAATAAAAATTATATAAACTTACAAGCCTATTTTTTTATGTGGATAACAGATGGTAAAGAAGATCTATGAACAGATGACATATATTGTGAACAATAACAATGGCTGGACAATGTTATACTAATGGATGTCTAGAATGCAACTGTACTGAAAATAAATAAAAAAGAGTCAATATAGAAAGAAAGATTTTGAAATTGAATTTTTTTATTCAATCTAGAAAAATATGTTGTCACTACCCTAACATAAAATTACATTCCAGTCTAGGAAATAGTGTTCAACACTAAATATGTTATATTTAAATAAAACAAAGATACAAAAATCAGATGAAGAGATCATTTCCTTGCTTTAGTATAGATGTACATAGAGACCATGATATGGTCTTACTTAAAATAAAAACAAAGTAAAAACAAAAAAGAAAGTTGGGATGGAATATAAAATTGGTGAGAAAGTAAAAGTAAAAAATGTCTCTCATCAAGAGATTGAAACACTTACTAAAAAAATTGGGTCTGGAAACTGGAAGTCATGAAAAACATTGGAAGAATATAAAAAATTGATATCACAAGAGGAGATACAAACAAAATACATAAAAAAAGTGATACCATGAATAATCTGGTTACCATCATCAGTATTATTTAGGATGGGGGAAAACATAAAAAGTAATAAAAACATTGCAAGAATATGGAATTATTGAAAAACATGAAAAAAATGTCTTAGAGTCTATGCAGAAAAAAAGATGATGGATAGAATTTTTTAAAAAAATATGTAAAATAAAGAATAAACTTATTCATGGACTGCTTAGACATAATGAATTTAGATGAAAATTTATTGATAATCAGATAAAAATGTTCTAGTATGCTAAATTTGGTACCCTTGATAAGGTGCCTGATTAAAATATATAATTAAAAAAAGGATAAAATAAAGGAAATATTTAACTAAATATTATGAATACTATTATAACAGAAAATTAAATTTTTGATATATGTAAGTTTGAGTTTAATTAATGTTTGTAGTAAAATTAATTATTTTTAAGCATAAATATTATTCAAAACGTTTTTAAAATTAATAAAAATAACAGAAAACTTTTAGAAATGTTAAAAGATTAAAATTATTTTAAGGAATATATAAAAATACTTCTCACTAACCTTTACTAATATGAAAGCAAGGGAATGGTTTAGTCTTATCATGTAAGGTATAAAACTAAAAAAAATATTTTATATTTATTATTAAAAATGTTTATTAAAAATGAAAATTTATTTGAAACAAAAAAAAAATAGAAACAAATAAAATCTTATGACATCAAAATTCCTACCAAATTGTATAAAAAGTAGTTCATTGAAAGCTATTCTTATCTCCTGATTATACCTTCATCTAAAACAAAAACTAAAATGTAGAATCATTATTGTAGAAATAAATGATTGAACAATATTATTTTATATGAAATAAGTGAGTGATATAAAAGTAACATCATATTATGATGAGTGACTGGAGAAGAGTTAATATGAATAACACAATTATTGCAGTATTTCCATTTTAAATCAGTAATTTTAAATTTTTATAAGTGAAATCACTATTTTGCAATCATATTGTAAGTCATTGAACCACGATTTATTGAAATAAAGTATGTAGAAATAATTCAAGTTAACATAATATACTTTTGTAATTTATTTTTAATGCATGTTATAATACATAATCAATGTGTTATATAATTACTTAATGAGTGCTGCGATCAGACATTTTATGTATTAATAATATTTTATTTTATATATTATGAAGATACATTCTAATTAAATACAAATTACAATTGTTATTTTTTATTTATTCTTGTTTGCATTTACTGTAATTTTAACAACAAAAGTAAATAAATCACATATTTATATAAAAGAAAAATTTTAATGAATCAAAATTTTATTATTGCAAAGATTTAAAGGAAAATTAGGTAAGAAAATTCTATTTTAAGTAATGTATACATTTAAAACTTATATTTAATGTGCTAAGCTTATACATTTTGGTCTCCTTTTGATGATATTGTTAACATTTATGCTGAAAGCCTTTTATGTTATGGGTATATCAACACATCTACTATACACTGTATTATAAGAATACTGAATAAAAATAAAATTAATAAATCATATTTTCAATTTATTTTTATTTTCACTTTATTATCATATATCTACAAAATTTTTCTTTTAATTATGTTGTGAGTTGAATTTAGTTACTTTATTTTAAGAGAAAAATTTCTTCAATAATACCAGCATACAATAGTTATATGCTTCCATTAAAAATGAAGGAAATTATTTGAATATTATTACAATGTGGATAGTTGCTTGCTTGTTAAATTAATGGGGGCACATTTATAATGGATGCTACAATTATAAATTTATTAAACACACATTGATTACATAAGTAATATTTACTAAGGCTGTAAACCTTAAAAATATGCACATGAAAATGTGAAGGTAGAGACCTCTACAGGTCTTAACCACAAACTTACATTTTGAAAGAAAAGAGGGGAACCCTTCTTTACTTCAACCTACTTTCTATATGAATAGGTGAAGCTGAAGCAGTTAGATCTGAGAGTGTGAAGCAGCTATTCAATACTTCACTGCTTAAGTTTACAATTC
This sequence comes from Epiperipatus broadwayi, assembly GCA_028023455.1. Taxonomy (NCBI): domain Eukaryota; kingdom Metazoa; phylum Onychophora; class Udeonychophora; order Euonychophora; family Peripatidae; genus Epiperipatus; species Epiperipatus broadwayi. The sequence goes on from JAQFVV010008116.1 coordinate 16,816, forward strand.
CTATTACAGATTAGTATTCACAAAAGTCAATGGAAAGATCTTATTGTTAGAAATCTATTATGATAATTTAAAGTTGTAATTATAAATTTATTTAAACACACATTGATTATGTAAGTAATATTTACTAAGGCTGTAAACATTAAGAATATGCACATGAAAATGCAAAGGTAGAGATCTCTACAGGTATTAACCACAAGCTTACTCATTGTGGACTTAATCACTGAAGTATTGAATAGCTTCACACTCTCAGATCTAATTGCTTCAGCTTCACCTATTCATATAGAAAGTAGGTTGAAGTAAAGAAGGGTTCCCCTCCTTTCTTCCAAAGTGTAAGCTTGTGGTTAAGATCTGTAGAGGTTCCTATCTTCATATTTTCATGTGCATATTCTTGGGGTTTACAGCCTTAGTAAATAATGGATGCTATAGTGAATTCTTATATAAAGTGCTTAATATGAATAGAAATGAAACTGTGAGTATATATATAATAATTGAACTAATAAATTTAATGGTTTACAAACTATTACAAACAATCCTTAAATCTGCAGAAGTACTTTTGGTTAATTTTTTAAACCTGTCTCAACTGCCATTAAATTCAAAAACAAAAGCGGAAGCAAATGTCATCAATTCAAATTCCATGAATCTCATATTTTAATGTTAGCAGTTTGTCAATTTATTAAATGCATTTTTATTCCTGTTTATAAAAATTGCCTCTTTAATTTTTCTTTTATTATGGTTTCTCTCTTCATGAAGAATTTTCACATTTTCAAAATCAAATTTAAATTTATATTCACATGTTTTTTTTATGATTAAAGAAAACTGAAGTAGACATTAAATCACCATTATTTTTACTTTTTACATGCTTATATAACAATTCATGCAATTTTTATAAACAGTAATAAAATGCATTTAATAAATCGACAAACTGCTAACATTAAAATACAAGATTCATGGGATTTGCATTGATGATGTTTGCTTCTGCTTTTTTTTAATTTAATGGAAGTTGAGGCAGGTTTAAGAAATTAACCAAAAGTACTTGTGCGGATTTAAGGATTGTTTGTAATAGTTTGTAAACTGTTAGATTTATTATTTCAATTATAATTACAATTTTGTTTTTTAATTAACAGACATTTTATATATATATATATTGAAGCAGTAATCTTAGCTTAAGATTGTGCTTCATGTTTCTACTTACTAACCCGTGTTCAAACCCCTATATCCCATCTTAGCTTAAGATTGTGCTTCATGTTTCTACTTACTAACCCGTGTTCAAACCCCTATATCCCATCCTGCTCCTTTTGTCAGTATATATATTTCATATATATATTTGAGATGCGCACCTAAATTTGTAGTTTAACTTTCAATATTTATTATTATTGATTCTTTTTATTAATTATTAGTTCTTCTTATTAAAATTATAGTTGCAGCTCAAATATATACATAGGAGCAAAACTTACTAACAAAATATTGATTTTTGTAAATATTTTATTATATGTCATTTTTGGCTTTTTCTTTTCAAATTGCTTGTTTTTCTATAAATTATACATTTTTTATATAAAATCCAATATGGAAGATGCAGGTGTTGTTTAATTGTCTAAAAATAATTAGGGGTTGGTAGTCTAATCTGGGAAAGGTATTTTTTTAATTAAAATTTTAATTAAGATAAATGGGATTAATTAGATTAAAGATTTACTGGTGTTAAAAACATGTTGTTAAATCTATTTCTAATCTAGAAATAGATTTGAATTTATTTTGGGCGTTATCTAACAATTGCATCTTCGAAAAACAACTGATAAGAGAAAAAGTATAAAATGACTAAATTTTGAATCAGTTAGTTATTAGTTGAGTTGTTAGTTATTAATTAGTTACTATTGATTCTGAGAGATTGTTAACATTGCTGTAAAACTAAAAAAATGATGTAGCAGTAGATCCACCACTCTGCTCGGCCCTTTGGGTCATCACCCGCCGTGACCGTAATTGTCTGCTGTCCTGAAATGAAGAAATTAAGAACTTTAATGTTAATAGAAGCTTGCAGAACTTTCATTTTCAACTACCGTGCACGGACAATATTTTAATCGGACTCTTAAAATTGAAAGGTAAATTTCAAGCCGCTACCTAATAGTCAATTTAGTCTAAATAATATCTCAAGATCTTTTCTCATGTATTCTTTAACTTTGCATTTTTATATATAAATAACATGTAATTTGCTCTTAAATAATTTATTTAAATTTAATTCTCTCTTATATGCTCTTTAATTTTGGTAGGGTCATTTATTTATATTATTGATTATTTGATTTCTATATCTGCTTGCTTATTATTATGTCAATCTAAAACAATCTATTTATGTTTTAATATAATATATATTTGTTTAACTCTGAATTTTCTACCGCTGTAAATTCAGAACTTAAGCTAATTAACGCTTTGAAATCTTATAAAATATCATTTATTTAATTCTAAAATAAGGTGACTTAATTGTTTTATATATATATAACTGCTAGTTTTTTTTATATACTCTTAAAATGTATGCTTTAAATTTCAAATACCGTATTTATATTTCAGTTATTATAAAAATCACGAGAGTGGAATTTATTTATTTTAAGTATCAGAAAAGGGATGGGGGTGAATCTTAATGTTTCTTTAACCAAATCAAATCTTAATGTATATTTTATTAACTTGAAATCTAAATGCTAATAAAATCTACACGTATATTTTATTAAATCTAAACATTCTCTCTCTATATATTATAATTGCATTGCATGTTAAAATATTTAACTAAAAGGCCATTTATTTTGAAGCTGTAAAATTTATTAAATGTTTTAGTGACATATATCATTCATTGCGTTTCTGTCATTTAGCCTATCTTCGTGTTTTTATATATATATGTGCTTCTTAATCTGGGGGTTACGACAAATTCGAACCCATAGATTTCTTCTCAAGTCTTGTCCTGAGGATAGTTGAAGCAAGCTACCCAGGACCATTTATTTCGTATAAAATGCCTCTGGCTGTGATTCCCAAAGTCTGGCACATGCTATGCATATTCACTTCGTAGACAAAAAGCCTCTCACGTCGGTAATACCAGCAAAAGTCTGGGTCACGTTATGCATATCTACTTTTCTCTAAGCACTACCCAAAAAAGGGAGTGTGGGATTTCGTTTTCATCCAGAAGCACGACCTTTTCCTTTTAGTTATTCTAGGCTACTATGTCAGCACCGCAAACTTCTTCATATTATTATTTCTTTTGCTTCACGACCCTGTTTTAATGCTTTAATATTAAAATTAGCTTTGTCTGATTCGGTCCCACCATCGTCATTTATATATTTATTTAAGAGTATCTATGTGCCTTGGGGAAAATAAAGCGTTCATTTTATTATTGTTGTTAAAATAATTTCTCATTAAATATTATGTCATTTTCAAGTATGTTTTCAAATAGATTCAAATGTTTTCAAATGTATTTATATGTATAATGAATTTCCGAACGCTCCCCTAATATATATTAGTCGCCAGGTTTCTGAACCATAAATCAAAGCGTTAATAGCAATTTTGTGTAACTTCTTTCTAATCTGATTGGCATTTTAATACTAGACCCACCAAAGATGTGTGTTTATTTGTAAAATTTATTTAGCTAATAAAGAGCATATTTGAAACTAGCGTGAATGACACTATATAATCATCTACCGCTTGCTCATTCACGCACATACTAATGTACTTAATTTATAAATGTATATAACTAAATTTTCATTATATTAAACTATCTTTTATTGTTTAACTTATTTGAGTAGTTCGAATTCCTTTTCCTCCACTTCTTCCACATATATTACAGCCATACTTATGTATATTTTAATATAATCATAATTAATAGATGTCTCATTGTCTTCTCAGCTTTGCTAGTCGGCCGAATTAAGATTAATTCTCATGAGCCATAACTATTATGTTATTCATTAGGTGTTCGATTTGGGACTTAGAGAGTGGGTTCGAATTCAGGCTGGTTCCTGACCTAAATCTTGGGCTTGACTGGGTTTGAAGTACATTTTGTGAGTTCCAGCTCATGTTAAATGGATAAACATATTTTTACCGGCTCAATATATATATATGGTGCAATACCTCTGGGGTAAGGGAATAAGAATAAAATTGGTGTTTGAAGTTCTTTTATTCTCAATGAGTTTTAAGTATAAATTTTATTATTAGCATTACTGATGTAGCATTGTAGAATACAAATGGTATTGGGTTTTAAGCCCACATTTTAGGGTTTAATATGGTGGAAACAAGAAATATTTTCACATTCATCTGTATTCCTACAGTACATGCATAAGTCTAATGACAAGAAGCCCAAGTCCAACCACATTGGAGCATTGCTCATCAGTTTTGAGATTTATAGGTTCATGGTTACTTGGTCTACCTCCCTTTTCCTGGGACTCTGCTACTATTAGACAGACATGAATTTAAGGATGGTCTTATCTTACTTACTGGTGCATAAGTAGTCAGGGCTATGATTTTTCCCCTGTTCAGTATCCACCTACCCAATTATCACTGTGATTTAAAGTCTACATCAGCTACAATCATGTTCTTTTTCTATAGACATATTATAATTTTTTTTTTAGTTATATAATCCAGTTTAAAGTTGTTGTTTTTTTTTTTGTAAAACTTGTATTTATTTTCCAGTTTTGAGTTCCAAGCTTTGGGCCACTATTGTAATGATTTTTTTATACCATTACGACTTATCTCAGGTAGTGGTTTTTTATGTTTAAGTCCCATGATGGGAAGCCATTGTAATGTTTTATGTTTAGATTAAGACTTATATTATGCAATATAAAGTGCTTGGTAAATCAAATTCTTTAATGAGAATGGTTTGTTCCAATAGGAGTTCGGATATTTCAACAATATAGTTATATTTCCTGATTAACTGACTTAATAATTTGTTACAACTTGAATTTCCAATGGAGTTAGTTTAAGAGAGCACAAGGTTTAGACCCCTAACTCTCATCACATTTTCTCAAGGCTTATGAAGCAAAGAACTAAAAGTAAGATCAGCAATTATGTTTTCCCATCACTTAACATAAATTCTCTAAACTTAATAAAATCTAAATAATTAAAACTATGCATGTACAATGACAGTGTTACATTAATGCCAAATATTTTATACAAACCAGTTAAAATAATTAAATGATAAATTAGTTATAAAATTGGAAAGCAAATACACATGTTCATCCAGATAATAACAAACAAAAAATAATTAGTTCAAATAGTTCAAATTTCAATTCTCTTCTTTTAAGTTTCTTCTAGAAAGCTGTAAATAAAAGTTCCTCAAATAATAAAACAGTGAATGTCTCTTTATTGGTATTTGGAATTCATAATTAAAGTTTATAATTAAATTTAGTTTGCAAACATTTAATTAGATGCAAGTAAGGCTTTAATGTTAGATTATTGGTAAATTCTGTGTGCTTATGTAGATCATTGATTATACCATGTATGGTTTTTAGGATGAAGAACTCATTAGTTTATTCCATCAACATTTTCATTTTTCTGGTCCATTTTAAAGCTATACTCAAAAGCTTTTTGGAGTGATCTCTTTATGTTGAAAGAAGGTGTCCACTAATGTTCTGGTTTTCACTCCTGATGAAGACTTAGTTCAGCAATATGAGAATTCTGAATGAAGTCATCTAACTGTGCTGCAAGAACAAGAAAACCACAATTAACCCTTTGTCTCTTCATCCAGGATGTACGGGAACAGCCCTCCAAAAAAAAAAAAAAGAACAGACAGGACCTTGCTCAAAGTTATTTGCTTCTTTTTATACTCTTGACCAGTTTTGAGATTTCTCTGCACATATATTTTTATCCTTTGTTTTATTATCACTCAATAATCATCTACATTCCTTTTTGCTTTTGTGGTACAAAATTTTCTTTTTTATAACTTATTTCAGTGATTTTTTATTATTGTTAAAAGGTTACTCTGATGGTAATCTATGGCATTTGTACTTCCTTTTACTTATCTTGATTAGTAATCTTGATGTACTTATACTCTTTTCAATATTAACATTACTTTAAAAAATAGATAATATTAAACACAAACAACTTTCATTGTATGTATCAAAAAAATATAAATTATACTAACTAATAAAAAAAAAAACTAAATTACATCCATTGATGATTTTTAAATTTTACTTCTTTTAACTTTTAAATCTTACCCAATGCCAATACACTTGTACCATATATATATATATAATGGATTTGAAGTCAGACTCTCAAGCTTTCTCCATCTATTCAATCCATCTTATACAACCGATACACATGACCACATATATATGAAAAAAATAAATGATCTCCAATATATGTCTTTCATCCTGAACCAGCACTCATCACTTAGTCCAAGTTTACTATCTCCCACATATATGTACAATCAGTGCTCAGTTTATATTAAAATAACAAATATTCAAATTGTAATGGACTAACTTCAATCTTCTTTCCTCTCCAACTTTTCAGTCATTCATTTCATTGAAAATCTGAGGATGAAATGCTCAATGCCCTTGTTGATGCCAATATTATTGTCATACTTATGTTGACCTTAAGTCAATCTGACCATTTATACATAGGTCTTAATATATCCATTTAATTATACAGAAGAGAGATGAGCAGATACAGGCTGAATTTATAAGATTTAAATATATGTATATTGTCTATACTAGACAATGTAATTATAAAGTACTAGAATCTAGACTTTCATATTGTAGATCATTTATCTTTTTCACATTCATGTGGTCATGTGCATTGGTTATATATGATGGACTGAATAGATAGAGGGACTTTGAAAGTCTGATTTCAACTCCCTTATAATTACATTAAGCCTAGTATAGATAATATACATATATATAAATATTACATATTCATCCAGTTTTCTGACCATCTCTCTTCTGTATAAATAAATGGATATATTAAAGTCCTATGTGTGTGGGTTCAGATTGACTTAAGAACAATATGGGTATGACAATATTATTTCCATCAACAAGGGCTTTGAGCATTTCAACCTCAGATTCTCAATGAAATGGATGGATAAAGAGCTGAAGAGTGAAGAAGATTGATGTTTGTCCAGTAAAATTTGAAGATTGCTATCTTAATATAAACTGAGCACTGATTGTATTTATATGTAAGAGATGGTGATTGGGACCAACTAATAAATGCTGGTTCAGCACAAAATACATATATTGAAGATCATTTATCTTTTTTACATGTATGTAGTCATGTACATTAGTTGTATTAGATGGATTGGATACATGTAGAGAGCTTGAACCTCTGAATTCAAGTCCCTTATAATTAAATTGTCACATATAGACAATATAGATATTTTTAAATATTACATATTTCAGCCTGTATTTTGCTCATTCCTCTTCTGTATAATTAAATAGATATATTAAGGTTCTATGTGTGAGAATTCAGATTGACTTGGGATCAACATGAATATGACAATAATATTAGCATTGACAAGGGCCTTGAACATTTTATTCTTGGACTTTCAATGAAATGGATGGCCAAAGAGTTGGAAAGTGGGGAAGATTAAAGCTTGTCCATTAAAGTTTGAAGATTTGCTATTTTAATGTAAACTGAGCACTGATTGTATATATGTGTGGGAAATGGTGACCTGGACTAACTGATAAGTGCTGGTTGAGCCTGAGATATGTACATTGGAGATCATTTATCTTTTTCACATCTTTTTTACATATATGTGATGGTCATGTTTATCAGCTATATAAGATGGATTGAAGAGATGTAGGGAATTTGAAAGTTTGAATTCAAGTCTCTCATAATTACATTACATCTAATATAGACAATATACATATATTTAAATATATATATAATAAATGACCACATATGCCATATACATGTGTGTATATCAAATATAAAAAGTGCCTAATATTAGAGTTAAAAAAATGAAATTAAAGACATAAAGAAGTGAAATAAAAACTAGCTATATTTTCAAAAAATTAAATATTTATGGGTTTTAAAAACTAAAATATTTCTATACTAAATATATTTTTCTCTTCTTATGTTTTCAACTGTAATCTCAAAATAATATATTGTAAATATTTTGAAGCTCAAAGGTATTTTGTTTTTCATTACTCATCTAATTACTGAAGGGACTGAATGAAAGTTAATTAAAAATGTAAAGAAAAAATACTATTACGTTTTTGTTTTCACTTTTCTGGTAAACAAAATTACTGAGATCATAAAAATATATACAACAGTTAGGTAAAGTGGAACCATGATATTCACCATATTTTGTTTCAAGCGCCCCTCATATACATTGTATATACATTACTTTGTTGATAAAATCTGATTACAATAGAATATGTATTATTATTTTCAGCAAGCATATATATAACACAAATATTGTTTATATGTATAGTAAACATCTACAAGCTAAAATTATACTATAAGCAAAATTAAAAAAAGTAATGCAATTATTAATAATAAATTTAGAGGCACATTTACATAAATATTTTGTGTGTGTGTGTGTATTCACTCCTACATAATATTCTAAAATTAAAAAAAAAAAAAAATTACTGTACTTTATTTTCTTAAGCAAAATGTCTGACTTCAACATAATAACATACATTCTGGGTGATATATTTTTTTTATAACTTTTTTACCTACCAAAATGTAATAGCAGTCTCAAATTTCAGGAGATTATAATATCTCTAGTCATTTGATGTTTTTATGTCCATATCAACTTCACAAATGTCCTTAAATTTGTTAAAACTTTTAGTATTATGCTTAGAAAATATTTTATTCTGCAAAATACAGTATATCAAATTTAGAAAAGACAACAAAATATAGAATAAAATGTATGTGTTTCAATATAAGAAAAAAAAAAGACAATAAACTTGATTATGAAAACAGGCAAAACTCTCCATATAGTATTGCCACCCAGTGCAAGCCAGAGTAATCAATGGATGCCAGAAGGCTTGTGCATAAAATCCCCATCTAGTGCCTACTCATCCAATATCCCCAGACATATTGGCTTAAAATTTGATTATGCATGGTAGCCCAAGTTGGAAAAATAATGACTGCTGGTCTGTATAATTTATTATATTTAAGAATTTTAATGTTTTTTAATTTATTTACATTTTTATAAATAGTGTATAATTGAAGTAGTAACTGAGTAACTCAGTTATCTCAAATTCAAAATTAAAATTAATAGAAGTCATTTATTTTGATACATTATAATTTTCCTGAAGATATTATTCTAAAAAGAAAAGAAATGGAGACATGTAATTTTGCTTATTTATTTGGTATTTACAGTAATAATTCAAAACTTATATACTTAGTATAGAAAAACCAATGCTCATAAATATTTAGCAAAAAAAAAAAAAAATCTGATATTAAAGAAAATGCTCATTATTTGTTTGAAGGTTTATGATGATAATATATTATTAGATGTGATATGTTGGACTATTTCCTTCATCTATGAGTGAATATTGAAATGTATAGAAAATTTTAAACTTTATTTAAACTTTCCAAATACAAACAGCTTGTTAATAATAACACACAAATAGATAACACAAGTTAGTAATTACACAACATTTTGAGTAGTATTATTCTCCACTCTTTTTCAGGTGTTGCTGGCCTATATGCACAATGACAATATTCACTTAGAAGTTGAATTCACATCTTTAGATTCTTGAATATTGAATTTAAGGCAAATGACTTTGACAGAATAGCTCAATTGGTAGAGCGTTTGCCTTAAATTCGATATTCAAGAATCTAAAAGTGCAAGTTCAACTTCTAAGTGAATATTGTCACTTTGCATATAGACCAGTAACACCTGAAGAAGAGTGGAGAATAATATTATTAACAAGTTGTTTGTATTTGGAAAGTTTAAATAAAGTTTAAAAATTTCTATACATTCAACATTCACTCTTAGATGATAGAATAGTCCAACAAATCACATCTAAATCTATTAGTTGTAAAATATCTAAAAGAAAGAGAAAAATCATAGTCTCTCACCAAATTTTGTATAAAATCTCTGTTAAAAATAAAATCAACCCTAATAATCTTTCAAAAAGCTAATATTAGAAGTAAAAAATAAATTATTGCAGGTTCAATGGACTGTCATTCCACTCAATACAGGCAATCATTTTACAAAAAACCCACAACACTCTACATAATCTTATCCTCTCCTATGGATACTCCAACATTATAAAAAAATTACACAGACTGATCATCCTCCGCCCTTTTCCAGGTCATGGATAGCATTGCTAGTAGAACACCTACAACTTTATAACCTGACGATGCCCTCTAACCTTAACCAAAAAATCACCTTATGGAAAGCATACAATCTAATCAACTATAATCAACAACCCATTAAAACCAGCCTAAATGTAACAAAGCAAAGCCTAATTACACACTTCAAAAGATGGAGTCTGGAACCCAAATTCCTTGACTTCATTAAAATTAATCTTAATGCACTTCCCATGAATTGGTTTCTTTATCATTGAAGAGGTTTTTCTAGCATTGACCCAATATGTGGTCTGTGTTCTCATGAAGATGAAATCATAGATCATATTATACACCAGTGACCAAGACTTAAAACACTGAAAGATATAATCATCATCAACTCCAACATAAGATCTGACATGATTTTCTCACTTAAAAACGCCATTCATAATGGAACTTTTGCAATAATAAGGCTTTCTACCTTTGTCTTTATGCCATATGGATAGTGAGCTACAAATCTCTCATGGAATTACCCCCACCACAAATCATACCATTGTTTTATCAAATTCTCAAAAAAATCAAGAAACATGATCAGCTCCTTGCCTCCAGTAAAGTCTTTAACAACACCTGGTCTTTAACTTCTCTATCCTTTTCCTGATTATCAACTCCCACCTACCAAGCATTATAGATTAGGCAATATTAAAAGAAATTATTCATGTTTATATTAAAAATGCTAATACCATTAAACAAGTTCTTAGTTTCTCATATTCTACACAAAATTCTTCATTATACCCATCCACATAAGTGTATAACAATTGTATTCTCATAACATAATCTAGCTAGATGGAAAACAGAACATTAATGTAATCATATTATTGTACAATTTTTTATTTATTTTTCTTTTATCAGCATGTAATCACTATTTATTGTTAATAAAATTTTTGTTGAAATGAACCTTTATGATTCTAAAAAAAAAAAAAAAAATTTAAAGAAAACTATTTAAAAAAAAATTGTATCTAAATTACATGTTTTTTTATATCTATGTATCTGTGATATTTTATTCTATTGTATAAAATTTTATATTTACTTGGCAACTGACCTCTTGCCATGCTAACTATATGACTTTCCCCTCTCCAAAAAATTAAAGAAGGACTGAAAGTATGAAATGACTAGGTAATATAATAATAGAACATGGAGATAATTTTTTTTTAGTATATATTGAAGTGATATATGTATATGTGCTTCACATATGTACTTCTGATTACATCATTTAAAAAATTGTTAAATTTTTTAAAAAAACGCTGTTAAAGATGGATAAAATATATGAGGCTTCATTAGTTTATAATTGATTTTTAATAAATATATAATTTAAACAAAGTCTATAAAATCTTATATTTTAATAATTACCATTTGCAAAGTTATTTAATAATTAGGTGAGTGGAAATGACATTATTTTATGCAATTAATTAATTTGTTAATAATCAGATCAACTAATCAATAAATTGATATCTTATATTGGCTAGCTAAAATATTGTCTTGTTTTACATGTAATCCTTTTTAAAGCTAATTTTTATGAAGTTAATGATTTATTAATAAGCCTTGAATCAGAGAAGTTTAGAGCTAATCTTCAGTCAATGGGGAGTGGATGAACTAGAACCATGATGAAAACTGATTTGATTGATAAGACAGCTCAATGGACTATAAAAAGTCTTTCAGGAGATCAAAATTATTATATAATAGAATAGAAGAGAGAAGAAGAATAGGCAGTTGTGTTTATTGCTGAAAGCATGTATAATGAAAGAATAGAGAAGCAAACATCTGCTCCATGCTAGACAAGCCAGCTAAGTGTGAGCTTAGTTCCATATTGAAGTGCAGAGAAACTGTTATGGTGTATTGTAAAGCCATTCCATTGCTTATTGGGTGCAGTTACATGTAAACTGTATGCCATTTAAATTAAAAAGTGTCCTTTAGCTTTGGGATAAATGCTACTCAGTAAGGGAAATACCTTCAAATCTGCCTGCATAGTAAATAAGTAATACCTCTAAATAAACTAAAAAAAAACAATATCAATGAAAGCATATATCAAAGAATGCCATCTCAATCAGCAAAAATTATTTCAGAGAAGTTTGACTGAATACCAGTAAACACAACTATGTTTGTACTAACTGTTGCTGAATAAAGTCTGTAAGAACCTGAATTCATAACATGAGTTTCTGAAGATGAAAGAGGGTAATTTGTGTGAACTTTATTTATTTGCTCCTATGGTTTTGTTTACTAATGTTAAGATATTTAATCACACATATGCATGCTTAATTTGTATTGAAAATTTTGTGTAAAGTATTGTGAATCATTTGGTATGTATATATATTAGAGAGCAGAATGGTGATGGATTGCATAAACATACTATTTCTGGTTTAAAACCATTCAGACATTGTAACATAAAAAGAAATATCTATAATAAAATAATTAATAAATCATTGCAACCCCTTACTATTCAGTAAAGGTTTCTCTTGTATTTTGTAATTTTAGATAATTATTGTAAAAAAAGGATATAAATAATATCATTTAACACTATTCTGGAATGTATTACGTGTTAGGAGAGGATCAAAAGACATTAATGATTTAACCTTTAGTGTAAATAATGATAGTGTAATAATTAATGATTTTTGAGTAAAATAAAGGCTGCATAGACAGATTAAATAAATTAAGAAAACTGCTTGTCTTCATTGTTATAAATGTCTATAGTTTTAATCAAAATGCACTTACAGTGTTAGGATAGTTAGGCATGGGAGAGGGATATTTGTGTGTCAGGTCTGTATTAATTTTTTATGTCTTGAGTTTATGTGCTATTATTTGGGTTGTTTTATATATGTATAGATCAGAATGGTACCGATTCATTACCAAAACATGTTATTGATATTCTGAACATTATTTAGGTAGATATCTAATTCCTACCATAGATTGTGTTATGAAATTTTGATTGTTCAGAAATTAATGTAAAGCAGATGGTTTTACTGCCCCTGTCACTTGGCAAATTATTATTATTTATTAGGTAGATGCATATTTCTAACATTTAGTTGATAAGTTCTCAATTACTAATTTCATGTAGAGGCATGATTCCTGCCTGGAGCACTTGGTGATATTTATTCTAATATTATTAAAAAGAGGCATAAAAGATTGTCTGGTAATGTGATATTTATTTCCATTATAACTCAAGTATTTGCTTGTATCTCCATAATCTAATCATTTAGTATAAAGTTCCAAGCACTACTGCCTGAAATGATTTATATTGGTCTTGGCCTCCCAATAGTGTATTTTAAGGAAATGATTTTAGCACATCCTTAGGCTTGTAAATGAGGTTGATAATTCTAGTAAAGGTGGTTGATAATTCTAGTAACTGATTGGGAATGGTTATGGATTGATAGTAATTAATATTTACAGTTGATCTGTGTGGTGAATCTTTATCTATCTAGGGACAATTAATATGCATGGTTCATATATCATCCATGCATAATGTCAGATAATAATCTTATTGAGGTGATGAATATCTATATTCTTATGAATTTTGCTACAGGCTAATTAGGGCAGTGAAATGGAATTAATTGAGTTTAAGTACAAGACAGATAAGAATTGATCATGAAGTGTCACCATCTTGAGTTTGAATTCTGGATAATGGACCAGTAGACTATGATGTTCTCAGAGGTTTCCCATTAATTATATTAATATTTATTTGATTGTTCCATGGTGATTATATATATTGAAACTTAAGATTCGAATTTATGAAAGCAAATATGAATGAAAATTTGACACGCATTCATTGTTCCAAGAGATCATAGATTTAAACTTTGAAAATTGAGACAATTATGAGCATGCAATAATTAAATAATAACTATAGATAGAATGTAGATTTGAGAAATACGCACCCAAGAAAGATAGAGTGAGGTAAGCTACATTATTAGAGAAATTTACATATGAAATTAATTATTCAATTTTAGTTATACAAATGATAGTTTCTACATTTTATAATTTAGATAAGTAATATGAAGAATAGCTATAGCATGTTATGAGAGTACTCTAGAGTTTGAACACAGACAGGTACCTGTTTTATAAGAAGTTTTCTGATTCCATTAGTTTAGCAGCAAAAAGTTCACGAGTGGCAATTCTTTCTTGTATTTAGATATTTCATTTACTTTCACAGCAGCAGCAGCTTTCTCATTCATTTCAGGCAGCAGATCTTCATGGTGAATTTATGATGGGCAATGGAAAGTTATCCGATAGGCCATCTCCCGATGGAGAATAATCTAGGTGCTTTACTCGGTCATACCTTGGCAGGAACAAATTATTTTTATATTTTTGGAGACTCTCAGTGATCGAGAGCAAAGCTAAAGTTTAAGTGAATGTCTCCAGCAAGTCTAAGATGGCCTCTTTTCTTATCTTGATCTCTCACATTTTTGTTAAGATATTTTTAGGTTCTACTTAATCTGCCCTGAGGATAATCAATGCATTTTGTTGGTTTTTAATTAAAGAAAGCTGCCGTTCTATTGTTTACATTTTACATTTACTAATTACATTTTGGGGAATTTTTCTTTAATTAATCTATTATCTATCACTGACCGATGCTTTTAAATTTCAAAGACAAAAAGGAAACATAAGATTATTTTAACTTTTAATTAAATATTACATCAGATTTTTTTAGAATTATTATTAAACGAAATTTAAACAAAGCAATAAATACAAACTTTATAATCCAAAATAAATGATTAAAATTATACAAAATTATATAACTAAAAGAAATCTAAATCATATTATTTTATCCCTATTTATTGCCTTTAATTTGAGATCGAAATGTGTGCGTGTTTATGCTGAATTCTACATATATTTATACATTTTTAATATTGCTACACACACAATTCGATACCAAAAAGTTTAAATTTGGGCGGGATAGACCGGTCAGTGAGAGACGACAGAAAAAGGTGAAACTTAAGATTCGAATACGAATCTTACTGTTTCATTTCCCCGTACTTCCCATGAACAATTAAGGAAGAACAAAGGAGGCAAGAAAGAGAAAAAAAAATTTACATTACATAATTGAAAGATGAAAAAAATTTTTTTTATTGTTTTTACAGATATTGAAATATAGAAAGCAGAGATTACATGAAGCAATGAACAATTTATATACCCGGATCTAGAATTTATAGTTTAATTAAAATGGCCTAATTTGGCCGTGTCTGGTTAAAATCATAGTAATAATTAGTTAAACTGAATATATATATATATATATATAAATTCTTAGAATAGGATTAGTTAGTATAATATAAAAAAATTTTTTTAAGAGTAATAGTAATTAAAACAACAATATATATAATAAAATTTCTATCTAAAACCCTATTTGACTAAAGTACAATCCATTCAACCAAGTTCATTATATCAAGTTCATTTTATTATTTTCATATACGTTTAATAACCGTCCTAATAGCCTAATATTTTTACAACCCCGGGTCAGGTGGATAATACCGATCTCTCGTCATTGATGATGGCGGCCTTGGGTTTTCTAATCTTTGCCTTTTATCGGGTGGTTCTTTGGCCCAATAGTTAAAATCCAATGTAGTGAGAAATTCAATCATTTCTTCTATGTCTTTGATCTGACTGCCTGCCATTAATTGTTGGATGGTTAGCGGCATACTACGCTGGATGGTCCCTATGATGTGTGAATCCGAAAAGGCGAACGTTGTAAGGGATTTAAACTGGTTCGCTTGGCGGAGGAAAAACTGTGTGTGCGTCTCTTGGGGTATCGTCCCATATTTTTCCTGGCAGAGTGTATTGTAGATACCGCTTTGACGCTCGTTGCTCCAGTAATGCTTCATTAACGCATCTTTGTATTTTTCTATGGTTTTAGGCTTCCATCTCACCATATTCCACCAGTCCTTGGCAGATCCCTGTAGATGGTAACTGGCTATTGCTATCTGCTCATCTGGCCCTGTCTTATGAACTTGGAAGAACTTTTGCAAGCTCTCTAAGTGGGCTTGAGGATTTTCTCCTATCTCCCCTCTAAAGATTTTGATGTGGATCATCTTTGCTAAATAGCTTTGGTGTCCAGTGTCCATCTTCGTCTCTTCTTTAATGCTGACTTCCTTCTCCGGTTCTTGTGGGCCTTCATTGGCTGGAATGAGGTTTCTTTGCTCATCACACTTTTTCATATTTACTACACTACCTGCTTGCCCTTCTACTATCATCGGTTTGTCTGATCTCTCTGACTTCTTTTCCTTTTCCATATCTTTAATCTCTTCTTTCTTTTTACTAGCTGGGGATATTCCAAAATGTTCCTTTATGGCTTCTAACTCTCTCCACATAATGTCTTTAAATTCCTGATATTCTCTAACTCTTATCTTTTCTTCTTCTTGTCTCTGTTTTGATTCTTCATCTCTTCTTTTTCTCATTTCCTCCTCATACATTTTCTTCATTTCTTGCATATTCTGTCTGAGTATTTCCTCAATGAACTTGAAATTAAAGTCCATTGATCCTCTGTATTGTTGCGGAGCTTCCCTTCGCTCGGGTGTCGACTCCAAAGCTTCAGATAAATCTTCTTGCTGTATATCAATATTTTCTGATTCCATTTTCTTAATATGATTTTTTTTTATACTACTAGCATTTGACTACTCCCCACCGGTATATTGGCCCTATAACACTCTTTCACTGCCCTCACCTACTCTACATTGCCCTATCTCTATATTGCTGCATTTAACATATTTAACATATATATTATAGCGAACTACTGGTTACGCGTATAATAAGCTACTGCTGTCTATGATATATATATTTGTACTTTAACAAAATATTTACTATTAACATATATAACAAGCTTCTGCTGTCTATGCTATATATATAACGGTGTTTTAATAAATTATTCAATGCTACCTGCTTTCTCATTTAGCGACTGATTACTTTTTTTTTTGACACATATATAAAAAAAATATTTCATTAGATCCGAGTATTTTCATTCCTTCTTAACTTACACACACATCCCTGCTTTCCTTAAATTTGTTATTACGCCTGCTGTCCTTTCATTTACTCGACCCACATTATTTCACTCGATTTATTTTTTTTTCATTATTTTTATCAAAACAAAATCGTATATATATATAGAATAATTAGCCAACTCGAGTAACGAATGCTAAAAGAAATTTATATGCGTTATATTTTGCTCAGGGTATATATGGGTTTTTTGTATCGAAAGCTCCACGTTGGAAAGCGCCAAACGCTAAAAAAAAAATTTAACTATGTAACAGTCAGAAAACGTGTGACTCGTAAACATAATGCAGAATTCGACCACCATACAGAACAGCAGCACCATCGAGTAGCGAAGCCACCCGTGGTACTGAGTTCGAACATAGTTTATCGGTTCCACAATACAATCCATGAAACAATGCATCTGATGCGACATTAGTAAATATTTCCTTAGGCACGGTGGTCAGGGATATGCAAGAGATTCATGATTTTATTCTCGAGTTAGCCAATAATCAAACTAATATTAATTAAACATTCATATTTACATAATCGAGGAAATATTATATAGAATGGGTATCGAATAAATGAAACGTAACTGCAGACGTATAGTTTAAAATTATTTATTAATACATTTTAATAAAACAATCATTTACTAATAATATTTTATGGATTCAAAGCTTCAGTAGCGGGATTTGTGACATGATTATATTTTAAAGAATACATTTATTTATTTAGACATTACTTTATATTGAGGACTTCAGTAGCGGTATTTCCGATACTGTAATGTTTACAAAAGGAATACATTTATTTGTTTAGACATTATTTTATCTTGAGGACTCAGTAGCGGTATTTCCGATACTGTAATGTTTACAAAGGGAATTCACTTATTTGAAGGCTTAATCTAGCTACCTAAAATTCTCGAGTAAGTATTTCTAATGCATGCCTTGGGGAATTTATACCTTTGCAATGCAAGAGTCTAAAGTAAGATTTAAGAGTAGTGGCGGACATATATTTATTTAATTAAAATATTTATTTTATGACTAAGGGCAAACATTTATTTGAGAGTGAATTATGAAGATAATGCAGAGGCGGAGTGATATATAGAATAATAAAATTAAGTAAAGGAACACGTGGTACGCTTTAGAAAGGCGATATGGAATGGCAGTATATTGAAACTGCAATGCCGCGAATGAGTTTATAAGACTGTCGGGCTGGTCTCTGCCTCAGCCCGAAATGTCACAAAGCATAACCAGGGACAAGCGGTCCATGTTGCAATTTGCTGGCTGGCTGCATGACAGTTGTCAAATCCTATGGGAGCACCCATTATGTCCACTTGTGTAGGACGACTGGGGTTAATTTCAACCCTGAAGAATCCGGGAATTTCACAGCGGAATAGATCATCGCGTCTTTAAAACGTAACACATGTATAAGTATAAACGATTATGATAAGATTTAAATAGATTTCTAATTCAGCCCTACATTATCAACATTTACTAAAGAACGTTGGTGACTCTCAAAGAAATGTAATTTTCTGGAATTATTCATGATGATTTAATAAATACAAAACATATATAAATTGGGAATTATTATAACTAATATGTCAGCCATTTGTGAAGTAGTAGACCCCTGCATTACAATAAATGATGCATTGAATGCGTGTCGATTTATATGAAAGTTAAGTTAGTTATGAAAGCAAATATTAATGAAAATTTGACACGCATTCATTGTTCCAAGCGATCATAGATTTAAACTTTGAAAATTGAGACAATTATGAGCATGCAATAATTAAATAATAACTATAGATAGAATGTAGATTTGAGAAATACGCACCCAAGAAAGATAGAGTGAGGTAAGCTAGATTATTAGAGAAATTTACATATTAAATTAATTATTCAATTTTAGTTATACAAATGATAGTTTCTACATTTTATAATTTAGATAAGTAATATGAAGAATAGCTATAGCATGTTATTAGAGTACTCTAGAGTTTGAACACAGACAGGTACCTGTTTTATAAGAAGTTTTCTGATTCCATTAGTTTAGCAGCAAAAAGTTCACGAGTGGCAATTCTTTCTTGTATTTAGATATTTCATTTACTTTCACAGCAGCAGCAGCTTTCTCATTTATTTCAGGCAGCAGATCTTCATGGTGAATTTATGATGGGCAATGGAAAGTTCGGCATCCGATAGGCCATCTCCCGATGGAGAATAATCTAGGTGCTTTACTCGGTCATACCTTGGCAGGAACAAATTATTTTTATATTTTTGGAGACTCTCAGTGATTGAGAGCAAAGCTAAAGTTTAAGTGAATGTCTCCAGCAAGTCTAAGATGGCCTCTTTTCTTATCTTGATCTCTCACATTTTTGTTAAGATATTTTTAGGTTCTACTTAATCTGCCCTGAGGATAATCAATGCATTTTGTTGGTTTTTAATTAAAGAAAGCTGCCATTCTATTGTTTACATTTTACATTTACTAATTACATTTTGGGGAATTTTTCTTTAATTAATCTATTATCTATCACTGACCGATGCTTTTAAATTTCAAAGACAAAAAGGGAACATAAGATTATTTTAACTTTTAATTAAATATTACATCAGATTTTTTTAGAATTATTATTAAACGAAATTTAAACAAAGCAATAAATACGAACTTTATAATCCAAAATAAATGATTAAAATTATACAAAATTATATAACTAAAAGAAATCTAAATTATATTATTTTATCCCTATTTATTGCCTTTAATTTGAGATCGAAATGTGTGCGTGTTTATGCTGAATTCTACATATATTTATACATTTTTAATATTGCTACACACACAATTCGATACCAAAAAGTTTAAATTTGGGCGGGATAGACCGGTCAGTGAGAGACGACAGAAAAAGGTGAAACTTAAGATTCGAATACGAATCTTACTGTTTCAATATATAAATCTTAATTTTTCATTATTCTAGTATGTGTCTTTTGTTGCAATTAGTAGCAGTAATTAGAATAGAAGTCTCTTATATCTGCCTCATTTAGAAGGATATAAAAAAAGTTTTGAATGTGTAACTGCATGCTGATTACCCTTGAGTGATTTTCATGTATTAGTTGTGCATTTTGACCATTACATTTTATATATATATATATTATATATATATATATATATATATATATATATATATTGTACCCTCACTTCTCGATATATGATATAATTTAAAATATGACTAGCTCAATTAAATCATTATGCTCGGCTAAAATATATATAACTATCTTTAATATATTTTTTATAATACTATTTCTTATTAGATTTATTATAACTTATCCAAAATTAATATAGTTCAATATTATGTACTAATTAAATAAGTATTTACTAAAATCATGAGACTATGAAGTGAAGTTACAATTGGTAATTGAATTTACACTGAATCAATGTCTTTCCAAGACACTGTCTCAATGGCATAAGAATACTATTACTTCTTTATTATCTCATTACTAACTCTACAGCACTCTTATGACTTTTATAAATGAACTATCTTTAATAATAATAGATGAATAAATCTCAATCTTTTGTTAAGGAAATATAATTAAACGATCTCAGGTTCTTCTAATTATCTTAAGGTAATAATAATTCGTGCAGATAGGAATGATAAGGGATTTAATATCAAACCTAAATACACCTAACTTATTCTAATAACAATAACTAACAATAATAATCTTTAGTGTATAGCTTAATCTTATCTATTTGATTATACCATTAATCATTAAGAAAATAAGTAAATCATATACATGTCTTTCATTTTCACATAGTATCTTAATTTTAAAATATACTAAAATCTTATAATTTAACAATCTGTGGCAATAAATAATATTATACTCTTATATTATGCATTATAATTACTTTGTGACCATTATAATATTATATGTTAATGTCAATCAATTTCTATAAATTATATTAAGAAAATATTGTGTTTCTTTCTAAAAAATAATAATAATAATAAATTCATATTGTGCAAATATTATGTACATTCAAATTATCTGTTGTCAAATGCTGTGGTGTAAAATAATGAATTCGACACATTTTAAAACAACTTAACAAATTTATTTACATCAACTTTAACAAATAACTTATTTACACTATTTACATTACAAATGGAACTAAAGAAAATAAAACAAAAAATAAGAAAAATAATAATACAAGATTTTTATACTGTTACTATTTCCAGAATCATAAATAGATAATTTATACATTTCTTAAATGTTCTATCAATAACATTTAATTAAGTTTATGACTTTAAATTTTAATAAACATCATTTGTCATCAATTAATACAAGAAAAGGTTTTATGTGAAATATCATTCATGTAGCATATATGTAAATAAACGAACTTTAATAATTTAAATGCTACTTCATTTAAGTCTTACTGCTATTCATATTATAATGTACTAATATGTATTACATTTACTATTAATATTACTCAAAGATCAATTAATGTATAAACTGATATAACTTTGTAATATAATAACAATTATTGATTATAATTATTTATGTCATTCCGATGTAATGTCATACTACATGTCTTATCAAAATATGCAATACGTATATGTTCTTTTAAAATAATATTTTAAAATTATTCAACAATTTCAAATTTTATAAAGTATTATGTTAAAAAAAAAAATTCTATGATTCTTTTTTTTTTATTTAAACTATTACTCTTCTTTACTTGTTATTCTTATTCCTTCTTAAAAAACCTCTATCTACAAAAGTCATTTTAACCTTATTTAACTTCAGGAAAATAGATGACCAATTTTAAAAAAAAAAAAAAAATAATTATCTAAACTCTCTCTTATACCTCATCATCTATATACGATAAACCTTCAATCAAAATATAAATTTCTACATAAAATTAACTTACTTATCTAATAAAAATAAAAAAAAATAAAATATAGATTTTTATTATATCTCTTACTAACTTGAAAAGAAAAAAAAAAAAAAACTTATACTAATATAATAAATCTAATTCCTAATATTGTAACAGAAACATTAAAATTTATTCACGAAAGAATCATATAATTATTTCTAGGTTCTCATATTACGTTGTACTAAATTTACATCATCAATTTAAAGTATGCATATTAAAATAAAACTGTTATTACTAATATTATGCGTGTATATTCTTTAAATATTTATCCATCCATTCAAAAAATCAAATAACATTTGGTTGATCTAAAGAAAACATAGCAAATACATCAAATTATTATTATTACATAATTTTTTACCATAAATGATACTTCAATGTACAGTCCGTCACACGATGTCCTCCAGGATTACAGTTTTACAAAAATAATTTCACATTTACACTCAACAATTATTCTTTAAAATATTACGTGTTGTATAATTATAAAATAAACTTTATGCAATGAAATGTTATATTAATATTTAGCTTTTTTTTTTTAAAAAAAAAAAAAAATGTAAATGTACCTTTCCTATCTTTAATAAATCAATAATTAATTAAATATTTATGTTAGTTAATAAATAAAAACATATTACATAAAATCCAACGGTGTCTTCTTTCACCCATAATTGTTCTTTTTCCTAGGCACAAACTTTCACCAACATTACTTCCTTTTCCGGTACATCACGTGTTTTAAAAGTTTTTATGAAAAAAAATGAAAAACGTTCTTTTTTTTAAAATAAAAATAAAAAAAGTCAGCTCCCACCACAAAACAAAATAAAATTAAAATAGTTTATGGGATCCGGATACATTTCTTTTCAAAAAAAAATATTATTATTTAAAAGTTATTATTCTTTAGAATTAGTCTATAATTTACAAAGTTCTTATTTAATTATTTTTTTAATTGACTTGGATATCCACGTATATTTGATTTGCGCATTCCTTAACAAATATTTAGGTAAGATTACTTTTAGATTCTTCTGTACGACCAGCGTTCAGACTTTACTAATATAATAATTTTTTTATAGGTATTTCTTTACCCATTAAATTTCCAATTTATTTGCCTTTTAAAACTGTCAAAATTTAGTCTTTTAAAACACAAAGACTTTACAAGGCAAGTATTTATGTAATCATTATTATTTACCATCTTTACTAAGATATATACTTAGATTTATAATTTACAAATACTTTCTTCATAAAGAAGTATTTCTCTTTCTTTTAAAAATCTGTCTTATAAAAATTAATTACCATCAGCTTTTAAATTTATATAAGGTCCAACATATTACTTTTATGCATCTAGTAGCTCTCCTAGTTAATCCAGCGTTTGTTAAATTTTTAGTATAAAGTCTCCAATACATTTTATCCTTATACGATGTTTTCATGACTATTTGATAGTAAATTGAGCTTCGATCGAGACGATCAATAGGAAATTATAATTAAAATTAGCACTGCATATTTGTCAGTAAACTTTTATAAATTATTTTAAAAAACTACTCTCTTATAATTTTAAAATGATTACGAGAGCGTCTATAATTACTTAGCTATTTCTAATAGCACACTTTACTTTAAAAATTACAATCACAATCCCCCTCCGAACAATTGAACCTTGGTTTTATACTGGAAGAAACTCCCCACCTGATTGGTAAATTAAACAATCAACTTGCTAGCTTATTTACATATTTTACCAACAAGACAGAATTAAAAATAAATAATGACTTATTTAATATTTATTATTTATCACATTATTAAATTCTTAAATTAATCTTTATCGTTTATTTAAATCCATTAAACATTTTTTAAAATATACTTTCTTACTTTATTTCACTTTTAACTTTTATAAGATTATTTTTATAAACAAACTAAGTCTATTTTTATTCGTTATGTTTTTAAACAGTATTTTAAAATTCAGATTTAATATTTCACATTCACTATTTTTAGTTTTATCTCATGATAGCCAATATAATATTTATAAATTTTATAACAGAATTTTAAAATAGTTTTGCAACTTTACTAAAAAAAACTCCCAAGCATGTGTGTATGTGTCTAACTAACATCTGTTTTACAACACAGCTACAAACGCTTGTAATAATCTAAAAATAAACTAACAATTTCATTTTTAAAAATAAATATTTTTAAAATAAATAATATCTTATAACAACTTTTAAAATAATAATTCGATATTATTAAAATCAAATATTAATCTTCTATTATGTACTACTAATAATTAAAATATTTATATTCATTTATTAAATATTAATCTTTATCAACAATAAATATATGCATTTAATTTTAACTTGTCTTTTTAAAAATTTTAACTTTAAACATTTATTTATTAAATTTATTAATGCAGTATTGATTATGGCCAGTTTTTCCCAACCATATACTATTATCATCCCTATTGAAACGTCTCTCTCAAACATCAGCACAATTTTCACATATCAAATATTCATAGATTACTTTAATTACACTTTTAAAAGATTGTTATAAATAAAATTAACATCATATAGCTAAATATATCTTAAATTTAAATTTTTTTTAATAGATTGACACAACAATTTATGG
>JAQFVV010008117.1:0-41464 GCA_028023455.1 Epiperipatus broadwayi
TATATATTGAAACAGGTATTTCATCCTCCTATCTGTTTCACCTTTTTGTCTCCACAGACACATCTATGCCAGTTTTAAACACTCTTTAGTACATGTGTATATGTATCCACACAGTGGTATATGCCTTTGCACAGCTGTATATGTGGTTGCACAGTTGTATATACATCCACACAGTGATATATTCATTTACACAGTTATATATATATATATATATATATATATATATATATATATATATATATATATATATATATATATATATATATATATATATATATATATATATATATAATCACAGTTCTATATGCATTCAAACAGTTATATGGTTATTGTCACACATACAAGCACCTATAAGTGACTGTAATATTAATTTCTGTATAGATATATTGCAGCATTTATATTTGTTTAATAAATAATATAGTGTATAAAAGTTATTTTATTTAGAAAATGTAGCTAAATAATCTTTAGCAAGTTTCATTTAAATGAGTTATAAATTACATGTGAGATTCACAGATTGGTAATAAAACAATTTAGAATAATTCTCAAGTAAGATCAAATGGTTCCTGAGTTATTAACATTGTTCTAAAGCTCATTACAATTGTAATGAATTTCTTTTTTCAGATCAAGCCAGTAAAGGTTTTGGCAATAAAAAAAAAAAGATCAGAGTCAAAAGAAACCGACTGTTGTAAGGAAGTTTGAATTCTGGTTTAAAATAGATAGTCACTGGTTTTTGATCTGGGAAATATAAATATTGCAGATTTTTTTTGTTCTTATTCTTGAGCTTGCTTTCCTGTAAATTATTGTGGAGACCAGATTCCAAGATGGTCAAGTAAAAATTCACTGGCTTTTGAGCCAGGGATGGTGCTCTCAGTTTCTCCAAACATACCTATGAATAAATGTTCCAGAAATCTGCATGAAGGGAGAATATAAAGAAACTTAAAACTTACCTGAAAAGAAATACCACTGAAATTAAGCAACTGTTTGACGACAACCCAGCCACTATCAGTAATATACGCTACAAGCCCAACCAAGGAGAGAGACAGTGATGGTAATAATTTTAAAAATTGCAGTCTATGAACTTTAATCTATAAAATCTAAGCTAGCTTTAACACTTTATAAAAAGAACGTTCTATCTAAATTATCAAACTCTATAATTTTTACTCTATTATAAAAAGAAAATCTGTAAATCTGTGTAACTTTATTTATATATATATATATAATGTAAAAAAAATTACTTACTTTAATTTTATAAACTGCTGAAATCTTTTATAAATGAAAGGATTTCATATTTTTTTTATACTCTTTAAATGTCCGAAATGTATTCTCTTCAATTCTTACAAACTAACGGTCTTGCCTAACTTTAATATTTTTAATATTTTGTTTAAATACATTTTGTTTATGTTTAATATGTGATAATATGCTCATATTTTGAAACAATGAAACTAGTTAAGTAATTTATAAAGGAGATAATTGTAATCTTCACTTAAACATTTTAAAAGCATTGATTATTTTATTGAATCATTGTTTTGAAATTATAATATTGGTAATAAACGAACGCGCTAACCACTCGTTATTATCATAGTTATATATATTGTAAAATTGTATTTTTCAAGGTTTGCTTAACCGATTTTATATTATAACTTTTAATATCTATTAGTTAGAAAGGAATGATAAAGTATATTTTCTATTGTTTGTATTAAGTCCAATCAAATATATTTTCCCTCCTTAATTATTAATATTTATATGCAGATTCAGGATTTTAACTAGATTATTTATCATATAGTTTAAACCCATTTTATTAGCATACTTATAATGCCAATTTTAAGAACTGTGTTGAATTAGCTTGACAGATAAAAGCTATCTGTTTTAGGCACACTTAATTATATGCATACTTATTGCTCTCTATATATTGTGTGCATTGCGGGTGTGTCTTTATATAATACACTTATATGTGTTCATTTTGCTGCATCTTACATGGGTTCACAGTAGCAGACCACCCCATTATTTAGTTCAGGTTATGGCTATCTTTATTAGAACTGAAGCATGCAGACCCAGATTTTTTCTAAAGCCAATTCGAGTTCCTGAACTTATATGTTCATATATCAATAGCAGAAAACCGTCAGTCTCAGAGCAAACTGAGCATTTAATGCTGAAGCTTTTTATTAATCACTCACTCACACTGCAAGCTTATTTTTTAATATTTTATCTAGCACCATAGCACATATATGTGAATCTAAGAGTAACCAATTCTTTTTCCCATATTAATTAATCATTCAGCTTTAGACTGGAGTTTGAATCTGGATTATCAGGTTGAATCTGCATGATAGTGAGCTTATTTACTTGCTCACTTAATTAGTGCATATAACAGCTATTAAAACTGGCTGTACTCATCATCATCTCTACTAAAGTATCAACTTATAACTTAGGCAAATTGAAATCATAAGATGAGCATATTAAATGATTAGGCATGACTTCTACAACTCACACACATATGTATTGTAATATGTTTAAAAGGGAACAGTTGGACTTGATAACAGTTCCATCCATTGTAAAATGCTTTACTGTAGTGAATACCTTGTGAATATTATACAATCCTTGCCATTGTGACATTTTCTCTTATATATTTTGTTGTTGTTTTAATAAACCTTTTTAAATATAAACTGTTGTATATCTTTCTTGTTCAGTTTCTAGTTCAAACCAATCCACAATATTTTATCTAATCCATAGTATTTTATCCAATCCACAGTATATTATTAAATTTTAGTCCATTACTCTAATCTTTTAATGATTTTATATGCTATGCATGTGTTAAGTGCTATATATCACCCATTTAGTTAGGTTAGTAGTGACCTTAAGTCTCATGTTTCTACCGGTTCTATGTCAGCTCATGGTTAAATGAGGACTGAGTGTAGCCTCAGAATTGTCGCTCATGTGGGGTTAAATTTGGAGTACTGGCAGATGAGTTGTTGTTTGGTCGGATTATAGGTCTTAACCACCTCACTCCGGTCAACTTTGATGTATTTTTCTTGGGCTCTGGATTTTGTTGCATGAGTATACAAATCTGATTTTTACATAGGTTTGTTTACCCAATTATGGACACCCTTTCGTGGGGCCTAGTTAATATTCATGACCCTGAAAGATATATAAGCACAATTTTTGTTTTTTTCTGATTATGTAATTTTTTCCCGCTGATTGTGGATGCTTAAGTCAGTGGACCTTTTCAATTGATGTCTATATCCCTGAACATGGTCTTGAACCAGGTACAGGCCCTGAATTGAATGTGTTTTTATGAATATATGCATTTATTTTTATATTTTTACTCTAAAGATGAATGCCATGCAGGGGCACAATTAGTTACACACCCCAAACAGAGTGTGTGGGTGTTGATGATATATATAAGATTTTTTTTGTGAAATAAAATTTTAACAATATTGGCATATGTATATTTTTCCCTTGAGTATGGATTCCCAGTCAGTTAATTTACATGCCCTGAACTGATACAAGCATTGAACTGAATACAGGTCCTGAACTGAATACAGGATCTGAATTGATATATATCTTGAAAAATGTATGCGCAAATTATTTTTTTTGAATTATGGTATTGCAACTGGGAGAAGTGTTCTTAACTATATACACACATCACCTGAGCCATATATATGTGTATAAATTTTATAATTTTTGTCTATTTACTTGAGACACTGTTTACTTAAAGTAATGAATTTTAAAAGTGTCTGGCTCAGTGTGTACATACACAGATATATACATAGATATAGCATGGATCTATGCAGAATGTGTCAACCAGATATTGGGTGTGTCACATACATAT
Organism: Epiperipatus broadwayi; assembly: GCA_028023455.1. Lineage (NCBI taxonomy): Eukaryota > Metazoa > Onychophora > Udeonychophora > Euonychophora > Peripatidae > Epiperipatus > Epiperipatus broadwayi. The sequence goes on from JAQFVV010008117.1 coordinate 3,827, forward strand.
TGGAAAATGGAATCTTAGGTAATATGTGGTGTTTTTTTTGTTCACTGGTGACTGGCACCTGGGGGTGATTTGAATAGTTTGATAGTCATCCTCATATAAATTTTGTCATGAGGGGTAGAGAAAAGGATGTGCATAGAAGGAATCTATTTCTTTAAAGTTACTGTAAAAATTTGGATTGGTTTGGAGATTGAGCAATGAAACAAAAAGAGGCAACATCAAGGTAAATTAAATAAATGGAGATATATGCATGTACTTCAGATCAAACCTGGCATAGAAACAAAATTTTTCATAATGAATTTTTTTAAGTCTTTTCTTAGGAATGATCGGCTTCAGTGAGGGAAGAAAGAAGGTGCAATTGGTAATATAATTTTATTTATTTGTTTTACATAAATGTTTTTATTATATACTTTGAAATTTTTTTAAAATAAAAATGTGAGTATGTTAGATGTAAACAGGGATTAAACTTGATAGTGGCACTGGTAAAAGAGAGAGATAGTAAGGATAGGTTAATACAGAAATGCAGTGGGCTGAGGGTTAGGAATTAGAAAGCCATCTTTGGGGGGAGAATCAGTGAATAATCATCTATAGAAATATTAATAATTTGTTTAATTGTTATTGTCATAACAAAGCTGAAATTTATTATGGACAGCTGTACAAAGATGACATGGTGGAAAGCCAAATTATCATGTGACCAACCGTCTGGTTACAGATGAAAGTGATGACGGAGACAGTCCAACAAGAATGGGGCTTTAGAATGTGGGAGAAACTGGATGCCCATAAAATGGAGATAAGGGAAGGTTTGCAATACCATAAAATGGATTAGGGGGAGGCTTGCAAGCCCTAGCCAGAAAAATGGAGGAAAATAATCAAAATATAGAGGAGTTACATAAGGGGTTGAAAAGATTGGGAGTAAACTGCCAGTAGGAAGTATTGAAACTGGAAGAGCCTTTTCAGATGAAAATGATAAACCCGGAGAAGCACCCAGGGGATATTGCAGAGAGTACGAAGGGTAGCCAAAAGAATATAGATTTAGAAGGAGAAGAAGCAGGAGAAATTCCTGAAGGAAATTTAGAGGATAGTGATGATTAGGATGGTGAACCAAGAGAAGAAAATCTATCCACTAAAAGGGGAAAATTTGATAGTCTTGATGTTGCCAAAAACTCAGATATGGATTGCCATTATCATTAGAAACAAGTAAAGTTAGCAGATCCAGAAGATCGTCTCCAAGAAAACAAGCGTGCTGAAACTGCAGATTCTTGTATGCCAGGCAATGAGGATGCTAAAAAGAATATAATTGATATATATGAGGTAGAACCAGTAAAAGGAGTAAATACAGAGGAAATAGAAAGGGCAGCATCTCCTTTTGAAATACAATTGAAAGAACAAAGAATCAATTCAGAAGTTGTAGAAGAAATGTTACAAGTTAGTATGCAAAAAGAGATGTTGGAAATGAGTAAAAAATAGTTTAGCAAAGGAACATATTAATATTATTAAATTAAAGCAAGTTGAAAAAACTTTAGAAGTTCCAACTAGAGATATTTCAAAGGAATCACAACTTGAAGATCCTATTACTGGTAAAGCAAAAATTAAAATTATTAAAAAGGAAAAAAAAATGAAATTATGATGGATGATATTGAAATTGTCAATCCACCTTCAGAAAAACTTCTAAATGTGGAATATGTCACTAAAAGTGCAAATAAAGTAGATACAGAAACCGAGACCGACATTGTATCAAACACAGTAAAAGAATGTAAAATGGATGTGGAGATAATAGAAGACTCTGAAATAGTTGTAGAGATTGATGAGTTTAAAATTGATATAAAACAGGGGAAGGGTTAAGACTTGATGAAGAAACTGTAAAATAATTAAAAATGGACACAAAGATGGCTTAGGAGTTGCAAGGTGATTTAATAAAATCTAAAATTGATGTAAAATTGTAAAAGAGTCTAAAATCAATGATGAGATGTAAGCCTAAAATTGATGCTGTAAATATTGATAATTGTAATATCAATATAGAAATATCAGAAGATTCAAAAATATATTCAGAGACTGTAATGAATACTGAAATTGATACAAAAAAACATGGAAGAAATGGAACCTGATGTAAAAATCATGCAGGAATCTCTTGAACAACAAAAGATAGCTCAGAACAGTGAGGAGTCTATAGATACTGAAGTAAATAAAGAAGAATACAAAGTAAATCTTCTTTCAACCTCATCTAAAAAATGTTATTTGTATTGAAGAAATTAAGCCAAAATCTTACCCAGAAGTACCAAAAATAAATGCAATTGATGTTATCAAAACTTACATAGATAAAAAGGTTTTAAAAGATAGACATTTCTCAAAAATCCCCATAATGGATGAGTTTGATTGAGTGCAAGAATACATTGGAACTAAGTCTGAAATCAAGGCCTGGTAGGACAGAGTGGTTTTTGATTGTGAGAGTAGCCCGGATAATGCCAGAGCCCAAACGGGAAAGACTGGGTGGAAAAAGAAGAGGAGAAAAGAAGACACTTATGTCCTTAGGACTGAAAACCAGAAAAGAATTCAAACTCAGGATCTGAGAGAAGGATATGTTTGGAGATATCCTACATATTTTCCTTTTAGGAAGAAACCACATCAAATCCAGATGAAGTGTGGGAAGAGTAGAAAATCCCTGGGAAGAGATGGTGGTTGTGCAAGGATATGACTGACAGCATGGAAGAGGAGGAGAAAAGAAAGTGCCAATGTCTGCAAGACTGGAAAGCAGAAAGGGGTTCAAACTTGGAATTTAATTAAGGGATAGTTTCAGAGGTAAGTATTTCCCATTTAGAAAGAAACCAAACTGCAACCAGTCAGAAAGTGAGAAGCCTGCAAACTTCCTGGGACATGCTCCAAAAACCCCAAAACATTTCAAAACTAACTCCCAGATCCAACCTAGGTAGGATTAATTTTGATTATCACTCCTAGATTCTACTAAGATGATGCTTAATCATTTATAGAATTGTCCCTACCCCAGTAGTTAGACATTAAAAAATGTGTGTTCTTTTATATGTGATATTTACCAAATTAGTTAGCCAATTGAGGTTATATTATTCCAACCCAACAGTATATACATATTAAATTGTGTGTGCTCCTATATATATGTAATAACCATATGTTTAGCAAATTAGCATAGCCAAATAGTGTTAGTATATCCAATTATAGGTAGATGGGTATAACCTTAGACTTTAGTCATAATGGTATCAGTGTACTGTCATCACCTTAAGATCAGACAGCCAGGCAAGGTAAAATTTTTGTAAGTAATATTTTGCTTCGTCATTTGTTTTGTTATAAAATAATGGTATTGTTGAGGAATATTCTTCACCAAGTAAAATCTTTTTTTATGGATTTTTTTTTTTGTAAGTTTGGGGAAATGAAACAGATATTTTGTCCTCCTATCTGTTTCACCTTTTTGTCTCCAGAGATACATCTATGCCAGTTTTAAACACCCTTTAGTACAGGTGTATATGTATCCACACAGTGGTATATGCCTTTGCACAGCTGTATATGTGGTTGCACAATTGTACACAGTTATATATATATATATATATATATATATATATAATCACAGTTTTACACGCATTCAAACAGTTATGTGGTTATTGTCACACATACAAGCACCTATAAGTGACTGTAATATTAATTTTTGTATGGATATATTGCAGCATTTATATTTGTTTAATAAATAATATATTGTATAAAAGTTATTTTATTTAGAAAATGTAGCTAAATAATCTTTAGCAAGTTTCATTTAAATGAATTATAAATTACATGCGAGATTCATAGATTGGTAATAAAACAATTTAGAATAATTCTCAAGTAAGATCGAATGGTTCCTGAATTATTAACATTGTTCTAAAGCTCATTACGGTTGTAATGAATTTCTTTTTCCAGATCAAGCCAGTAAAGGTTTTGACAATAAAAAAAAATACTGCTAATATAAAAATTAATGAATTGTGGGAAAATTGATGAATGAGGTAATTGTTCTTGTATACATTTATAATGTTTTTTGCAACTGAATTTGAATATGGTTGATAATGACTACTTAGATAGATGAAAGTACTTCTATTAAATTATAGTAGTTATTTGTTTAAAAATATTATTTATTGTATTGTTATTTGAAAAATTATACATATATATATCAAAACAAGTTATAACTTTCGTAACTTGCTTTAAGCTTGCATTTTATAATCACTAGATGGAGCTTTACCAATAGCTCCTAACAAGCTATTGTTTACATAAACACAGAGATATAGAATTCAAAATTTCTTATCATTGTCACCCAATTCCAGACCAGCTGGTTTCAAGCTTATGACTCACGTCAGTGAAGGGCTGGGAGACTAGAAACTAGATCTACATTCCAACACTAAAGTCAGCATTTATCAAACACATTTCTATCAATTACAAAGCATGAGTTTATCAGACACATAATGTCTTCAAATCCAGTCCAACAAACTAGATAGCTATATGGGTCTGAAATCAAAGACTTTCATGGGTTCCATATATAAAAGACATATTTTGTTGGTTCATACATATACTGACAATTCGACTTGATTACACAAGTCATCAACTGGGTGATAAAAGGTAGAAAGATGGTTGTATAGATGCTACAATCACTGATTTCCCACCAACAGCAAAAATGTTAAATTAAGAATGTTTTTTTTTTAAAAAATCTTTCCAAATAGAAGGAGATTTGCATGTATCATCTCGCTTATTGATACAATCTGGTTTTTAAGTATCTCAATGGCTCTCTAATATTGCAATGGTAGATATTATTACATCTGAATATGATCATGGTACTAAAAAAATCAATTTTATGACCTGAATCTATAGTATGGAGTGAGGGTGCTGATGATGATGAATTTGTTTAACTACATTAGCATGCTCATCTCTCCTAACACTGATGGGGCAATTACTCATACCTATGTGAGAAGCTTTACAATTTTCACATGAGATATAAACACCATGAGATTCAAGAAGGATTGAATCCCTGGACTTGGTTATTATATTTCTGATATTTTGATGAGTAAAAAGTAATGTATCTATATTATAGCATTTTAATATACATCCAATAATATCTGTAGTTCCTTTTACATATGGAACACAAATCCTAATATCTGACTTACCACCTTTTTGTTTTCTATTTTGTCCATTTTGGGCTTGATATAAGGCTTTTTTTATAAATTTATAATTATAAGAATAAGTTTTTTGATATTCACCAGAATTGGTACAGTCCTTGTCATCAAAATTCCACAGAATGTGGATATTTCTATCTGGAGGGTCATAGTTCCTTTGCTTTAAACATTTTCCAAAAATCTGAATAAATTGTGGAGCTCTCTTCCAATTCTCTTCAATTGCAATGATGAAACCATAAATTTTATCATGTTTGAACTGTATTAAAAGTTGAAATGTTTAATTGATAGACTTATAAGGTTAGAAATTTATTGACAGAATACACGGATGTGAAAAAGATAACAGGTCTAATGAATTAATAGACAATTTAATTTAAAAATGAAGTTTTGATATGTGCCCAGAAGCAATATGTGGTATTGAATGTTTGTTAAAAATGCAATCTGAATGCTACATTACAGAATCAAGTTATATTAATGTTTATTATAAAGTAAAAAAAGTAAATGCCATAACTTCCTTGAATTTCAACTTTTTTATAATATAGAAGTTTGCTTTTAATCTTACTGTTAAACGTATATTTATTAACAAAAACTGAAAAAGAGTTGATTAAATTTTATAATAAGATATGGGGCTCAACAATATCAAAATGGCTGTCAATTATTTATTATTTATATTTTAGTTGATTTACATTTTTCTTTAAACAGCATATAATTGATGTGGAGTTAGTTAAGAGTTTGTATATATATATATATATGTGTGTGTGTGTGAGTTAGTTAAGAGTTTGTATATATATATATATATGTGTGTGTGTGTGTGTGTGTGTATCCATCGCCATTACAGTTTAATCTATTTTCCCCATGTGTAAACATTTTTATTAAATTACATCAATTTTTTTTCATTCTATATTTAAAAATAAAACCAAAAATCTTTTTAGATTGTCTTAAATTATAATTTCAGTAAATATTTTACTTGGTATGCAATTTTGACTTACGAACTAATGCAATGGGCTGCTGTCAAAATCCATTGATCATTTATAATAGCTCCTCCACAAAAATGCACTCCTTGATGTTGAATTGAGACCTAAAGAAAACAAATGTATGAAAAAATATATAAAGAAACTTTTATACCAAACTTTATGGCATGTAATCATATGTAATATATGTTATGAATTTTAATTACAAAATCTCAAACTGTTATCAGTTGCTAAACGTTTTCCATTTTTAAATGTGCTTTCTTATAGTCGGTTCTCTCTCTCTCTCTCTCTCTCTCTCTCTCTCTTCCGATCTATATATATATATATATATATAGAGAAACTGTTACAATATATATATATATATATATATATATATATATATTGTAACAGTTTACCCCTTTTCCCATTGTTATTTGCTTAATTTAGACCATTATAAATATTATTACGAATAAATGAAATATTTATAACACATATATCAGAGTAGCTACCACTTACATAATTGTTATAAAGTTACTTTTTACTAAACAAAGTGTCCCACTAGAATTGTTTTTTTTTATCTATAACAATAATTTCCTAAAGTATCGACTTTATGAGATACTGATTGATATTTGTCAGATTTAATTATAGTTTGTGCTTAAATAAAAGAATAAATATATACATAAGTAGGACAGGAAATAAATATCTAAGTTATGTCTTACATATCATGAAAATATTACATTATTTATTTTGTGGAAGCTTTGGTTATATTTTATTTTAGAGAAATGAAATAAAAAGAATAAAATTTTATTATTAAGAATGTAAGTTTCTGAAGCAATTAACTTATTTGAAAGTTCTCTTAATATTAAGATTGTATGTGAGGTAAGTAGGATTGTAAGTAATCTTTAGATTAAATATGTTATTTTATAGCTCTTTAAACTTGAGAAGTCTATTTGTAGCAAAAACACAATAGTAGTATTTATAATTTATTTTCTTGTGTAGTCTGGCTCAGTTGTGAATTTGAAAAATTTTTGATTATTTATTGACTAGTTTGGCTTTATGATTTTAATGTTTATATATTTTTTATACCGATCAAAAACATAGGTTCATTCAACAAGACTTGGAATCTGGATAAAAGTACTTCAAATCCAACCATGCACAAGATACACACAGTTCAGGAAAACTTGTGGATTCTAATCTATGTGCCTATTCCACAAAACTATAACACTATGAACAATACCTTTGATGATTCAGAAAAAAAGTTATTCATTCCAGTCCTAGAGATACAGTGGAGAAGCATAAAATCTTAAAGATGGTGATGATGAATTTAGGTGTAGGTGTGAGTGACACTTTAAGTGACCCTATATAAGAGATATTAATTATAGAATGTTACATTTAGTTTCAAACAAAACACTAATTTGATAAGGAAATATGAATTTGAACATAAGGATAACATGTTAAATAAATATATTTAATAATTATATAACAGATTATTAAAAAAAAAGCAGTATTTACAGAGTCCACACTACATTTGTTTCTTTATAATTATGCTCACTCTGGTGAACATTATGGAATATCATAGTAATATATGTCTATCAATCTATCTATCTATCTATCTATCTATCTATCTATCTATCTATCAATCTATCTATCTATCTAATTATGGAATGTCATAGTAATATATATATATCTATTTATCTATCTATCTATATACCTGTATACCTACCTACCTATCTATCTACTTACCTACCTATCTACCTACCTATCTACCTACCTACCTACCTACCTATCTATCTATTTATATAATTAAGAGTATGCTAATGAGCTCTAAACAAGCTTTTTTATTTTTTATTATGATGCTACTACAAGAGAAGAAATTCAAATCATCTTTATCTTAGATTGTCCCCATCTTCAGACTGGTTTCGACCTATGGGTCTCTTCAGGGAGGAGTTGGGACCCTAGATTCAAAAACCAACTCAAGCTAAGCATTTATCTAAAAGTTAATTGTCAAGAAGATCTGAAACTTTTAGACATCTGCATGTCATTAAAGTCAGCTCTCCAACTGAAAAAATAAAATGGGCCTGGCTGTACTTAATTCAGATACTCCATATATTAATAGGCTTAGCCATTTAATTTAGCCAAAGCCCCAACAGCAAAATAATAATAGTAATAATAAAAAATAAATCTTGCATTTGCCAATATGTAAAATTAAGGGCATCTAAGATAAAGATGATTTGAATGCCTTTTCTTGTAGTAGAAATTATCATAATAAAAAATATAAAAAAGGCTTGTTTAGAGCTCATTAGCATGCTGTTAACTTTACATATTGGTAAATGCAAGCTATATGTAAGTCATGTGACATCTGACTATTATTTTACTTATCTATTTTCTTTTTATTATATGGACTATTCACAAAATTTTTATCTTTTCTTATCTCTGAATTTTTTAAACCCAAAATCAAGTAAAACCAAGAGTTCCAGTAATAATAGCTATCAAATTTATTAATGATTTTACTATTCTAAAATTATTATACCCACTTATTGATGAATTTTATTTTATACAGGATATTATTGTGTATTAATTTAAATTTATGAAATGTTAATATGTAAAGTTTATTATTATTATTATTATTATTATTATTATTATTATTATTATTATTATTATTATTATTATTATTATTATTATTATTATTATTATTATTATTATTATTATTATTATTATTATTATTATTATTATTATTATTATTATTATTATTATTATTATTATTATTATTATTATTATTATTATTATTATTATTATTATTATTATTATTATTATTATTATTATTACTATTATTATTATTATTATTATTATTATTATTATTATTAATACTATTATTATTATTACTATTACTATTACTACTACTACTATTACTACTACTACTACTACTATCACCACCACCACCACTACCACTACTACTACTACTACTATTATTTAAATTATTATTATTTAGATTTGTAAGATTATAAGAGTATGTGTGTGCAAAGAGTTTATTTTTGTTAATGAAATTTATTTTCTTGTGGATATAAAATTGTGGTTATTTATTAGCCAAATTGATGTACATTATACTATGATAAACGTGAAAGGGGGAAGAATTTTATATTAATATTATGATTTAAATATAAATCATTCATAATTGTTGTTCAGATAAATTTTCATATAAAACAGTATGTATGTTTTAGTAGTCCAATAATAAATGTTAATTTGTTTTATTAAAAGAAGCAAATATTTTTATTAAGAGTATTCTTTATTAGTTATGATCATTCATCATCATTGTTGAATATTAACTGATGAAGTTCTAATTTAGATATACTAAAATTAGCCAAATAATTATGAATTTCTAAAAGCTAAATTTTATGTTAGGCTGTTCTAAAGCTGTGATGGGAAGTAACATTGTCATCATCATCATCATCATCTTCATGTTTTTTTACATGCAGGATCTAGATAAGTATGTTTAATGGCCATAGATAAATAATGATTCTCACTATATTTGGTTATCATTTGTGAGTCATTATAAGATGATCACCACCATACCATCATCCACATCATTCAAGGATGTGTGAATTGCCACCATAAATTGATAGTGTTTAATATGAGCTAGTATTACTTATGATATGTTGAACTATATTTATAATATTAAAAATCTAAGTGATAATTTTTGTCTGATGAATTTTATATACACCACTAAAGCATAAACATGTTTTGAGCTTTCCTTAATGTTGTAGCAAATGTGATAGGGGTCTAAACACAAATATCCTAAATTTTGTTATAAATAAAGTAAAAAGGGGGTTCAAACACAGTATGTTTGAAATAGGTATAGAATATAACCATGTCTAGGTTCAGATAACTTAATGGCACCCTGATAGACCATATTAACTCCATATTCTCTTATTATTGACTTAGATATTCATTTAATAAAACTAAGATAGAAAGCAGGTAAAAATACTGTTGGATTTATTTTGAAATATTTTGATTGAATGAACAAATCAACTTGATATTATTGCACAAGTTAAAATGTGCTTAATATTTGATTTAATTTACAATGGAGGTTAATACTGGATTTATATTTTGAGATATTTATATTTGAGAATTCATAAGTATATATTTTAATTACAATATATATATATATATATATATATATATATTAATTAAAATATATATATATATATATATATAATTTTAGTTTACATATATAAAATTATTTGCTAGATATAACAGAATTAATGTAATTTTAACAAGCAAAAAGCTTTAATAAACTAAAGGATTCCAAGTGGCGACATGAAAAGAAAAATATGACAAATATATTAAAAAACTAGATATGTATCTATATGATACTATTCTAAATTCTCGTCATTGCCAACAAGGAAAATCAATATATAAAAGATAAAAAGAAATAACGTATTCCACTAGTCGGTTTTAGCTTATCCATTTAAAGTAGGAAAATTAATAAAAAATAGATGTTTCACATTTTCTGAAAAATGGGGGTATCTGATTTCTTGAATCTCAAAGCACTTTGAATATTATTAAAAATAGGCACAAAATATGTAAAATTATATATAGTGAGCTATGAATTGTGCTACATTTTGTTACAATTCTTTCTATTCTGCACATATATATTAGACTATAACTTGGAGAGTGGGGGGCAAACTGACAGCCATTTGTTCATACATTCATTAAACCTACAATAAGAAGCTTTCAAATTTTATTTCTAAAAAGTGTACTTGAATATGTAGTTTGTTTCTGAGTTTTTCTTTTTCAATTATAAAAATGGTAGAATTAATTCATAAAATTGTAGCAGTGATAAAATGAAGCTATTCAAATTTGTATAAAAAAAATCATGCCAAAATAAATGAATAATAAAAAAATAAAAAATTCCAAAAACTGCATTACTTAAATCCGTTGTGTTTGTCTGTGCCATATACTAATGTTTTCAAGCCAATTCTGACTTTAATAAACAAAAGAACAAATGTAATGCATGTAAGCTATTGTTAATCATACCATGAGTTTTATTTTAAAACTATGTTAGTTAATATATGATGTTTAAAAGTTTGACACATTCAGTTTTCTATTTAGTTATAATATAAGCAATAACATCATTGTCTAAACTTACTTTAAAAATGAAATTTAATGATCAACAAAAATCAATAATTAAAATACATAGTAATAAACTAGAAACAAAATTAATTGTCCCTTAAGAAGATAGCAGCTTTCCGAGACTGCTGAGACTTCGAATAAAAAAGGTAACAGGAATGTTAAGCATAGACCAAGAATCATTAAATAAATAGTCAGGTGCAAGCAGTCTGTCTCTAACTTTGATTTTATTAATGACAGTAATAAAAGTATTCAGAATTCCGTTGTCATTCTGGTGAAACAAGAACTTACATCTGGTAATCCATACTGCAAATAATAGAAAAATAGCCATTCTTATTTTTGAGAAAACACCACTTTTAATAATTTTATAAATAGAGAGCACATTTTTGTTACGACTAGAAATATGATTTCCCAAAAAAAAATCTGAGTGGAGATAGAGAAGTACAATTTTTAAAAAAATATGATGAAGGGTCTCGTCATCTGAAATGCAAATCTGGCAATGTGAAACAATCTTTCGATAACCTCTTCTAAACATTAAAAATTGATTAGTAGATAAGGATGCAAGATTAAACTTTAAAATAAAATCAATATATTTATGCTCAAGAAACCAATGTTTAGATTTCTTTAATAAAACCTTATTATTTAAATCAAGAAGAGTTGAGGACAAAGTTTGATTACTATAAATCAGTTTGTAAACTTCCCAATAACCCTTCTTATTCCCAAATGTGTGCAAAGAAAGTGTAAAACATTTTCTAAGAAAGTCTCTAATCTTTGATATTTACTCTACAAAAATGGAGGTGGAGTGTCTGTAGGATCAAATAGAAAATTTTGATCTATCTGTAGCCACCTGAGATGAAAAAATCTAAGAACAGCAATATCCTTCTGAACATAAAAAGTAGATAAAAATGAAGACCAAGACCATTGAGCTACTTTGGTTTCTGTAACTGAAAAAGTCTGATGAAAGCACACTTTCCTCTCCAGAGAACCTTAGAACATATTGAATTTATACTATTTTAAAATATAAAAGTAGGCTTGATGATAGGTAAAAATAGTTGATTCAGGAAAAAACTAACCTGTTAAGGAGTGTAACTTTTCCAGGTAGTGGTAAATAAATTGAAGATAGAAAATTTGTGAAACTTTTGACTTTGTCCAAGATTGAAAGCTGAATTACTTTTCTCATAGCAATTCTTGGTAATGCAATTAGAAATCCAAGAAATTTTTGAGATCTAGATGTGAATTGAGATGGGACAATGACACCAGATTTAATTTTCCATGTTGAAGATTTGGAAAGATTTAATTAAAGCTTAAATTTAAGTGTGTATCTGTCTAAAATCTTTTGTAAAGCTGAAAAATACTTATGTGAAGGAAGGAAAACTGTGACATCATCCACATAAGAGATATGATGAATTTCCTAACCAAGAGTAGGTACATATATTCCAGGCATTTTTTCTCAATGTCAATCAAGAGGATTGATATAAGTAATAAAGCAGAGAGTACTTAATGGAGAACCTTGTGTAATAGACAAATGGGGTCTAAATCCAGGCCCAAGACAAACATTTAGAGATGTAAATACACACCTGTTAAGAAAAATATTTGCAATGATTATAAAGAAGCCACTGGAACAGAATATTTCACAAGCAGGTCAAACATAATAGTAGGTTAGATGAAATCAAAAGCTGAAACAAAGTCAAGTTGACCAGCAATAAGCACATATTTCCTATGTACTCGAATATGCTCAACAAGAAGTGTTGCCTGACATACAACATCAATAGTCAAAGAACCCTTCTTAGCAAACTGATATTTAGAAATTTGTGATAAAAGTTGTTTCTAAATTCTTTCTTTAACAATAGACTCAATACACTTAATAAGAAGAGGAGTCATAGAAATAGGATGAATATTGTTTAATGATGAAGAAGTAATGTTTTTCTTCTAAAAAGGAACACAAACAATAGGATAGAGGTCAGGAATAGCTGAAAAATCACCAGCCAAGATATTTATTAGATTATGAATTATAGGAACAGTAAAATGACTGAGATGAAGAAGCACAAAACGTGGAATGCCGTGTCAGCTAGGGTGTGTACTTTCAGGGTAGGCAGCCAAGCACTGTAGAAACATCATTGACAGTAATGTTATGTTGTTCATAATTAACACTGACATTCCATATATTACCAATGCTAAATTTCTGTGCCTAAAGTTTGTTTGGGAAATATTCATTAATTTTCATCAGCATATTAAGCCCACCATAGCTTACATTATCAACTGAGACCATAGAAGGAGTGCATCTTTTGGATCCACCAATGGCCCAATGTATGTAGCTGTATTGTCCAATTATGCTGCCCAGAAAGAATTTTTTTTGTTTTTTTTAATAGCAATGTATTGAGAAAGCACTCTTTGCTTATCACGATATTGAGATTTTAGATCCATAATGATTTTGATATTTCCATGAGTTGAAGATAGATGACAGACTTTACTACCAATAACATCAAGTTCATGAAGGAGACAATTTGGACCCTTTGTCCTCTTAGGGAAGGTGTTAATCAAAGAAGTAAAAATCCCAACAAAGGCAGACCATGCATGAAGTGGAGACAGAGATAAAATATCAATTTTCTTAAAGAAAATATAAACTTCAGAGAAAATCCATTCTGGCATGTACTTTATTGAATAAGCAGATTGTTCTATTAAAATGAGATGAAGTGAAAGCTGAAAAAATAATATTGAGAGATAATAACAATGCAAGGTGGTCTGAGAAAGTGACTGAAATTTTGCTTCTAAATCATGATGAAGATCAGGAGTGTAGTACAAAAGATCAATGAGAGATTTGTATTGACGAGTGTGGAACAAAAACTAATTTGAATGGAAAAAACCTTCACTACACAAAAAGTCTGTTAAATAAAGGTAAGTATCTTATATTGAATTTATTGTAAGCCATTTTGAAATGTCCAAAGCAGATAGCTGGAGATAAAGTGTTAGCAAGTAAAGCACTGATTTTATTAATTGTAGATAAGACAACATTGTTATTATTAGTAAGTTTGACATAAATAATAATGATTGGTGAAGTATTAATCTTAATCTCTAAAACCAATAAATCTTTATTCAAATAGAGAGTTCTGCAAGTACTAAAGAAAGGAGAATTTAAAAATGCCTTATTGTTCAAGAATTTGATTTCTTTTATAATTTGACTTTAAATGTAATTTTGTCTCAGACAAACACACCACATGAAAATTATTGGAATCAATCCAGATTTTTTGGACAAACACTCTATCCAAAGAGTTTAGACCCCTGACATTCACACATGCTATATTAAGAATCATGTACTTATATTAAAACTACAGTTATGAAAAAAAAATGAAAAGCTATTGATTAACAAAGATTTCACCAATCAGATCTACTTCTTTTGCCCAATCGAGAGAGTCCAAAGATTGTTCATTTGACCATCTGGGTGTATCTGTTGAATTCTCCACCTGAGATTGTGACTAATCAGAAACTAAAACCTTATTGCTGTTAAATTTTCCAGAAAAAGCTGAAATGGGATTAGGATGAGGCAAGTCAAGATTGGAAATTTTGATATTGCTCAGACAACTTGGAACACTTATTCTCCTTTTTTTCCTTAAGTTATAAGGTGAAAAAGTATATTGATCATGAGTAAAAGTTGTTCCTAAATCCTCAGAAGAAGTGTCCCCTTCATCTTGTTGAGATCTTGAAGAATCAAAATTTTTCCTTTTAGTTTTAGAAGAAACTATTTGTCCATGCTTAGAACTTAAGTTATCATCCATTAAATTTTCAGTAGGAGGTAAATGAATAAGTTTATCCTGAGTAGAAAATGATTAATTCATAGTGTTAAGAACAATTGTAGAGATATTATGCTCTAAAATATTATCAACTTGTTTGTGTAAAATAATATTATCCTGATCATGTTGATTGAGACTAGGTAGTGAATCAGCACCAAGTATGTCAGATTTATTAGTTGCATAATTTTCAATATTTCTAGATTATTAGCCTGAGTCAGAAAAGTAGAAGCAGAAGATAAAGAAATGCACTTATGATTTCTTAAATTTTTTGTTTACAGTTTTGACATTATTTTAGGACAATCTTTAACCAAATGTGACCTGTCATTACATATAAAACATTGTGGCTTGACACCTCAAATAGATAAGAATAAAGTACATTTGTGTTCATTTAGAGTAGAAGGAATATCCATTAATGAGATGCCTTCATTTAATTTCAATGAGAAAAATGCAGTGTTAGACAAAAGTTGTTTTCCAGAATATTTGTCAAGAATGTATTTAAAACCTGTAACAGAGCCATACTTAATAAGCAATTTTTGTAAATCAAGTTGGGAAAAATTCATGTTACAATTATAAACAAGACCTTGGGCAATTTTTGGCCGATTCATATCAATTTTAATCAAGTATTTGTCATCAAAAAAAAAGCTGTTTTCTTTTAAAAAGTTCTATATATATATATATATATATATATATATATATATATATATATATATATATATATATATATATATATATATATATATATATATATATATATATAAGATATATATAATTGATTTTTTTTACTCCAGGTGTAACAGTAACAAAAAATATACGAAAGACCAAAAGCGACCAATGTTAGTCAAAACAGATAATCATCATTATCTAGTTACAATTGCATAAACATATGTGAATCTTTACAATTAATGCCAAAAATATTCAAACTATTGTCAAGAGATGGTGGCCTAGTGGTTAGCATAGCTTTATTCTAAGCAATTGTACTGGATTCACTTCCCAGCTGACGCTTTGCCATAGGGAAAAAAAAACCTTATCTAACTATAAAGAACATACCCTCTGGAATAGTTTCTGTACTCTCTTCACTACTCTCCTTCATAGATTTTTTTAGATTTATCACTTATAATTGTATTCAAATTTACTAAGTGTACCTTTCCCTTTGTGCAACATCCTAATTTTTTAAAAACCTACTTGCTTTGTGGACATTATTAACTAACCTAAAGCTTCAAGAAATACAATTTGCTTTGAGTAGTTGTAATCAGTATAAGAAACTTACAGATGCATGTCAAAGACAATGTTGTCCTCCTTTACTCAATCCATAACATTTTAAAGTTGCTCTAGTCAACCATAATTTAGTCAACCTCAAGCATATTTAATAAACAGATAATTACAAAATCAAATTCTGGTATCTGGAACGAAAATATCTATTTCCTTAACAAAATCAATTTAATTCAGTGCTAACCCAACTAGTCATTTATCTCAAAATAAATGATGCATAGGAATGAATATTGATCCTTTTTGTTCCTTTTGATTGAAGCATAAAAAAACCAAATGTTTTCTGAACCAGTATCCTGATTTTATCTATAAAAATATCATTGAGTCCATCACTAAATGGCAAATTTCTTTTTCTACTCGCATCGATAGCATGGAATGAGGTTGATACTCCTTCAAGTAGTTGTTTCAACTTTACATCAAAGAAATTACAATCTCTGTTTTACAATAAAACTTCAATTTTATTTATTTACTTTTTATACCTCTCATTATGTATGTACACAATTAACTTGTAATTTATTCACCATTGAATATATGAGTTTTGATAATAAACAACAAAATATTTAATTTAATTTTATATCTTCCAAATTTATGAAAACGTTCTTCTAATAAAATTGTTAAAAAAAACCTATGTACCGTAAAAATTCTTTGTTCTATCTGCTTGATGTGATGCCAGTTATTCTTAGCTGAAACTGGGTGCTTCACACATAATAGTGAATTAACATTTTTTTTTGGTATTTACATCAACAGTAGGATATAAAATTTATATTCATTTTTGTCCTCCACGTTTTGTGAAATATGTTTTTGTAATTATTAATCTTTATGCTTCGACATATTGCTTCAATTACCTTGAGGCTTCTTTAGAATGCGATGTAAATTTGAACATGTTTGAAAACAATGTGGTTTCAGAAATATATCAACCTTTTTCATCCGAATGACAGTTGATCATACGATTCAGGTCGAGATTAAATAAAGGAATTTTGTAGATAGTGATTTTTAATATTTTTTACTAACTAAAGGTAATAAATATTTCTATCTCACAAAAAGGAAAATTATTTTTCACAGTAATTTATTTTTAAAAAGACACTTCCAAATTCTTACAATTCAGTATATACAATAGCTGCCACAGAACAAAATAAAAAATTCATTTACTGCTATTACTATATTTTTATTAATACAAATAGAAGTCTTTATCACATATATAATTGTAATCTCTTTTTCATTCTCAACTTACTAATGACAGGCATCAATATATCCATGCTCAAATGTAATTCTTTTATGCTTTTGATTGCATACAATCTTCTCTCCATTTTAGAAGCACGTCCTGTAATATTTTCCAATGTCCATATATTATAAAAATATAATTGTATATTTCATATTTGCATAATAAATCAGATAAACAAAATTAGCATCGCCACATTAGTGCAATTAGTGTTAATAATAGTGAATGAAATTAAATGCAAGAGACTGCTATGTTAATTATAGTCGTATATCAAAGGTCTTTAATAGATTCAAGGTGTTTGTTATAAATATTTGATTGTGCATTTATAAAAAAGGTTTATGCATACGATGATAAGCGTCATATAAATCACTTTGTTGAGAAACAAACCATTGCCTGCCCTCAGGCCAGATGCCACGCCAAATACTATGGTGAAACTAAAGCTACAATCCACACTAGACTGGCGCAACACCTTTACACTTATAACAGAGTTCAGAAGAACAGAAACACATCCTCTGTATTTTTGGAGCATGCTCAGCAATATGGACACAACATCTCACCTGCAAATCCCATATTATTATGCTGAGAATCAAACGATCACAAAAGAAAAATAAAAGAAGCATTTTACATTAATGGAAACATCCATGCTGTCAATAGAAAAGACGCTTTGAGATCTCAAAAAAATGGGCTACATAACACTAGCTTATTTAAGCATTTGCATATATTTTTCTATACATTTTATGATGGCTATGAATATGAGACATGGATCCTCGAAAACGTTAAGCCTATAAACTTTAATATTAATTTATATCTTCTTTTCCATTATAAATAATTATAAATAAGTGTTTTTTTGTTTACAATTGTTTTATTGAAACTAAATTCTTTACTAAGGATAATTGGGAAATGGGTATAAATAATGTCTATAACTTCATCATTTGCCTAATGAGCAACTTTTCCTTATATATCATTTTGATCTTGCCGAACTTACATTGTTCGAAACTGCAATGGTTATAAGTGTATATTTTTTTCAAAAATAAGTTTGAATATAGCTGGTAAGCTTTTTATTTTATACCTCCTATATGTAGTTTATTTCGTGTAAATTTAATTCTATACCAAAAACCTCATGGCAACAATTATAGTTAGCGAATTTATTTTATAAGTGATTATAAAAAAAGCAAGCAATCATAAAATAGATGACAACTGAATCCAGATAAAAATAAAATTACTTATATATATATATATATATATATATATATATAAGTATATAATATATATATATATATATATATATATATATATATAATTATTTAAAACAATACAATAATTAATACAGTAACAATATTTTAAACAAATATATACCAATTTAATAGAAGTACTTTCAACTATCTATGTAGTCGTTGTCAACTAGACTCAAATTGAAAGTACTTCTATTAAATTGGTATATATTTGTTTAAAATATTGTTACTGTATTAATTATTGTATTGTTTTAAATAATTATATTTTTTTATTATAATTGGAATACAGACATTGATTAATAATTTTATATATATATATATATATATATATATATATATATATATATATATATATATATATATATATATATATATATATATATATATATATATATATATATATATATCACTTTCGTGATAATTTATAAAGAAATAATATCAAAAAAAAAATACCATCCATGGTGCTTCGCCCCTCTTAGCCAATGTTCCTCCTGCCATACGTTTAAATCTTCTAATTGGTCGTCTTCCACAGTTATATGGTGATATTTCAGCAACAATATCATCAAGAGTATAATAAGAAGTATAATTTACCGAACCTGAAAGAGATATATTGTGAACCTTATGTTTAAATTTCAGAGAAAAATATTTTATAATTTACATATAAAATAAATATTTGAACTTATTTCTATAATCTGCAATCAAGGCAACCGATTACAATAATTCCCTTGACAGAAATGAATAGACAATGGTCATATTCATTTATTTCGAATTAAGATAGAGAATTTACTTTTACTGATCCCAGTTTGCCCAAACTTTTTTTTTCTACTTGTATTTATTGGATAAGTTACTACTGTACAGACAACGCTTCTTTTTAGGAGAATCTGACTTAACGAATAAATTGAAGATTTGAAAGAGATTAAGACGAGTGGAATAGGGGGGATATGATGAATTGCACATTATCGTGAATTATTTTTATTTTCTTTAAAACTACCTTATATAGACTTAACAGAATTGATACTTTAATGAATCTGTAATATATATTGAGAACCTGTCTAAATTTCAGAACTGGTTATATCAAACAATTTATTTGTAATTTGCCTTCAAAATTTTTAAATATCTTTATTTCCTTTACAAAAAAATGTCAAACAGAAGCAACAGCCATATTCACAGCACAAAAAAACAAAAGAGAATTGGATGTGCATTTATTCCATATTGATAGTGTTGTGTTTAGTCATGAATATGTATAAACAAACGTGTACACATGTTTTACAATATATTTGTTAATAATATATAGACACAAAACATATACTAGATTTACAATGGTAATTTATAGATCGGCCTGCTACTGTTGTTGCTGTCTATATTCCAGTTCTAGGGTAAATCGTGTAAGGGACCATCCACTTCCATCTGTACTTGGCAGCTTAACCGAAACGCATCCTGCAATAATGACACCTTGCCTCATGTCAGCTTTTAGCTCTGAAAGCTTTGTCCTTAATATGAATTTGTCTCAATGCGGAACAATTAGCTTATCTGATATTGTATAGAAAGTGAACACTGCTGTTGAAGATAACAGAAGTTTCCTTCACCCATATATAGAGAATCGGGTAGTTATTCAGGTTGAATTATCAGACCCTATCTATAAAAAGACTGACTATTTATTGTCAAATTCCCATAATATAAACATTCAGATTCAGTGAGCATCATAGCATACTGGCCTATTTTTGCAATTGTCTATGTTCTTTTTATATATGCATTGGTTTGCGCCAAAGAACGCTCAATCCGATCGCAATGAGAAAGGAATGCGAAGGCAAGTTAGATAATTATTGTCTCGTAGATGCAGTAATTTAAAGAATCAGAGAAATTTGATTTTATGTAACAGATTGGTACAGGTAATTTGCGACTGATAGAGAAAACTAATAACAGGAGTATTAGTAATTTAGTCAATAAAGTAGAAATAAACATTACACTTCTTAACCCTTTTAGGCTTTTTTTTATTTTATTAAGAGATTAAAAAAAGGAACCAATTGTGACAAAATATAATAATAAGTTTTTATTAGTCGTTATCCAATAAGTACATAATTAGAGATTATCCAATAACGGATACTACTTCTGTAGTATAATTTTCACTAGGTATAACTGATATTAAATAAATCTTTTCTAAGGTCTATATAACATTCATTCATAAGGATTCAACCCATAATTTTAGACCTCACATTCTCCATACAGTAGCACCTCTCAGTGCAATTCAGAATAATTACTGATGGAAAGTTTTACCACTGTGTAAACAGCTTAAGTAAGCATAAAATGGTGATCATGTAGTATTCAGTGGATTTTTGATTTATTGACACACACACACACACAAATGCCAGGATATTTCAAAAAATGTCCACAAAAATATATGAAAATTGAAAGTATGTATTATAAACATATATTAATATAAATAGTTGAAAAATAAACATCATTGAAAATATATAAAAGATATTCACATTAATTGACCTTTATATAAAACTACAGAAATAGAATATTTCACGTATCCACTAAAAAATAATAATCAAAATAATGCTTACCTATCACATATTCGGCTATCAGGAATGGAATCAAATATAAGATTGTAAATATCATTTTATTTCACTAAAATAAATAAATATATATAAATTTATAGAAATGGAAAATACTTGAACATATTGATTGAAAGGCATCTATAAAAAATCTGAAAAATCATTTATATGCATATGTATATTGATTTTATATACCGGAGATCTATTATCAATCCTTAATTTTCCAAAGAAATTCTTATATGCTTGTCAAAAGTAAAATGTCCAATCTCTGAATACAAAACGGTAAATGAAGCTCAGATTAAAAGTAAAAAATTAAATAATGGTTTGTAAACAATAAACAGAAATAATATATTCCATATATACAAACACAAATATCGATTACCAACAGAATTAAGTACAATATTTTATCCTGGATTACCTATTTATTTTCTATTTACTCAATTATATATATATATATATATATATATATATATATATATATATATATAATTGAGTAAATAGAAAATATATATATATATATATATATATATATATACACGATAATTTTTAATTATCTAATTATTGTATTTATAAATATTCAATTATATAATTAAGTATATTGCTTTGAAAAAAAAATACAGGCATTGAATAATATATTACACGCGCACACACACACCAAAAAACAGATGATAAAATTGAAACACAAATGAGTAAATTGGGATTTGATATTATTAATAGATTTAATATAGAGGGACAACGTGTGAAATTTATAAATAGAATTTTAAGTCATTTTAGGAATAGTAGTACATATTATGATATATATACATCTGCATCTATATGCCCAATAATATTTGCTAATATTAAACTTCAAAATGTAGGAAATCCTCTTAAATTGATGATTGATTTTGGTGGATCATTTATGTATAAAACTGCTAAGTATATTGGTAAATTATTGCAAGATATATCGGGTTTTGGAAGATATATAATTGCATCTTCTTATGAATTTGTTGATAGAATTAAAAATATAAAAATAAATGATAATGATCTATTAGCTTCATTGGATGTAACAGAATTGTATGGATCAATTGATCATCTTCAATCTATAAATTTAATTGAAATTGAATTTAATTAATGTCTATAAATAAACATTTAATAAATTTTATTATTGAATCACTATTATTGGAATATATAATGGTAAGTTTTATAAAATGGGTAAAGTATGGTCAAAGGGATTACCTATGGTAGCACAAATTTGTAATTTTACATTGTCAAACTATGAAGATATTCTATTTGATTCTTATAAATTTTGAAGATATTAAAATTATTACTAGATATGTTGATGATGGTTTTGTTTGTGGTCCTAAAGACATTATTGATGTTCTTTTATATAATCTGAATAATTTAAACAATTTAAAATGGACTATTGAGAATGAACAAAATGGAAAAATAAAACTTTTGGATTTACAAATATTTAGAGATGCTACTGATTTAAATTATAAATTAATTTTTAAACATATTGGAGAAAGGATATATTCATTTTAAATCACATGTTCCAATGATACATAAAATGGCAAGTCTGAAATCATTTTTGCATCGAAATGATAAATTATGTAAATATAAGAGTGATAAAATTTTAAATATTGAACTTTTTACTAATGAACTTTTAAAGGTTTCTTATGATAAAAACCAAATATTGTGTACAGTAAATTTATTTAATACCAAGAAGAGTGTTTGCAATGTTACTTTAAATAACATGCAATCTAAATTCATTAAGAATATATTTAAAGAAAAGTATAATATTTCATTTTGATGTTCCTCCGAATGTTAATTGATTAATTAATAATTCTAAAATTATAATTCCTAAATTGTAAATAAGTAATATAATTTATCAGATTTCATGTGGGTGTCAGAAATTTTACATCAGGTGAAGCTAGATGTTCTGGAAAAAAGATTGAAGGAGCATCAATTATTATATAACCGAATTAAAAATAAGTAAGTAGTCAATTTAATACCGCTTCAGTATTCTTTGACCATGAAAAAACTTGTAATTATAAATTTACATTTAATAGTAATGAAATAAAAATATTAATAGAAGAAAGAAATCATAAGAGAAAAATTGAAGAGGCAATATCAATTGATAAATATAAGAATGATGTTATTACTAGGCAAGTTGCGAATACGGTCATAAACAGCTTACGGAAATATATGTAACATTAAGTTTAAAATTTGAAATTCAGTTAAAGCTGATGAGGATTACAACGTAATTGAAAGCGCTACAAAAGGAATATTTAAATTATAATATTGTATTTACCGTTAAAATTTATTTATTTATTTGTTATATATATTCAAGAAGTAACCAAATATTAATGCATTACAAATATAGTATATTTGTTTTAAATTGTTTAGGAATTGACGAAGAGTAAAAAAAAACCAACTTGAAATATGTTTAGCTTACATAATTTTTTGTTCGATTTTTTAAAAAGGAAAAAAAAACAAAAGTAAATTTCTTGCCGAGTAGTAAAAATATGGCCTCAGTTAAAGAAATAAAAATCTTAAAATCAAAGTAAGAAACACTAGAAAATATATTTTTAAAGTCTAAAAAAAAAAACATTTTTAAATAACTGGCATATAAATCAGTAATAATAGTATTTAAACCATGAACTTCTTAAGTTTATTTTGAAAGTATAAATAAAATGTAAATTTATTCTAAAAATATTTAAGCATTAAAATATTCGATGAATTACCTTAAATAATTTGTAAATCAGGTGGGAATCTAATTATATGATTAAAATATTATTACTAAATGTAAAACACAAATAAAATTTGTTATTAAAAGCTAATTAATCTCAACAGAAATTATCTTATGAATAATCTATACAATTGTAATAGATTTTTTTTTCGTTAATTATTTGTTATATTCTATGATAAAAAATTAACTAGAGTTTGCATTATATGAAAAAAAAAACGGTAATCTTTAACTGATAACCATAGTTAATACGCACGCATTATGCATTCACTTATAGTAAGGTAGAGATTCTCAAATAGAACTTAAAAAGTATATACATATTTATACTGATTTTTGGTCTGTTTTTTATTTTTATTTTTAATGTTATATATAATGATTTTTGCGCTTAGTTTAATGAAATATGCGTTTATTTATATACGCGATGATGATATCAACTACATTATATATCTTTTGATATATCAATTAAATGTTTTAGATTTTATATATGCCCACAGATCCCTCTATTTCACTTTTAAATTTTGAAAGTTAATTTTAAAATATAATCAGAAAAAATGAATATGTAAGTAGTGTGTAATAAATAATATCGTTTTAACAGTTATATATTTTTTAAGCTACTGAACACAAAATAATATAAAATACTTTGCCAGATTATAAAAAAAATACAAAGGAATTTCAAATTCTCCCATACTATAAATATCCTAATACATATATGTAAATAATAATAATAATAATAATAATAATAATAATAATAATAATAATAATAATAATAATAATAATAATAATAATAATAATAATAATAATAATAATAATAATAATAATAATAATAATAATAATAATAATAATAATAATAATAATAATAATAATAATAATAATTTTGACTTTGGATATACACAGTATAAATTCTAATTTTATACATATAAAAAAAAAAAAAAAAACTAACGGAAAAAAAAAAACAATGTATGTATTGCCATGTATAACATCGATTAAATTCTGTTACATATCTTACCTGATAGATTAGCTTGTTGCACTTTGAATTCTTACACTTGTATTTGCTGACTTAGAAATTTTGTACTCTATATAATGGGCATGAATGAAAAGAATTTTGCTGTCTATTAGACAGCCCCCTGGCAAGCAAGAATAACTGGCTCCTATCTTAAGTAAAATTTTAAAAAACACCCAAGTATTAAATACCATTACATGAAACATAAAAAAAATGAATACTGATCACGAATAGTAAAACTTTTCAATTTATAAGTAGATTTCAGATCTTCTCCTAAAAAAATGTTAAGGCATTTTTATATGATTGCTGGTAAACACTTAACTAATAACATTAACAATATCTTTGTTTATGCTATTATGAGAAGAAATTAATAATCTAAAGATTTATTTCAATCATTAAGAAAAATGCTGAAGAAAATATTTTCCTCTTTTAGAGATCATGTTTTTGTTTTTTTTTTAAAAAAACTTATATTCAAAGAAATAATATACCAAATGTAATGTGTTTAAACGTAACCTGAAATTTTGAGATTTATTTAATCCACAATTTTTTGTTAGATAGGATTACCAATATGAAATGAATTTAAAACTACATTGGCAGGTTCTTGCGTATTTTACCCATTTAGACTGTAATAAAGAATGAATTTGTATATAGTCAAATAAATTGACACTACAAGCAATAATTTGGTTCCTAATTATTTCAAATTTTAATTTCAATAAAATCTAGAATAAAACATTGGCTACTTAATTTTTAAACGTTAAAAGAATAGCTACTTTGAGTGTTATTAATAGAAAATCGTGGGATTTTATATAATAAAATGAATAAACATACATTTTATCGTACACCAAGTTTCATTGGTAGCCATGGCCTAATACTTTACCAAAGTAATTTATATGCAGCCATAAATTTGTTTAAGACATTAAAATGATTAGATTAATTAAGCTTAGACTAATATAAAATTAAGAGGATTTTTATGATAGATATCACTTATTTTCAATAATACTCTAAAGATAATTTAAAAAGGCTTTCAAAGTTGTTATGAATAGGTGAAAAGTAAAAACAAATATAATAGAATGAAAATATATTTACCTTACAGAAGTATATATATATATATATATATACTTCTGTATAGGTAAATATATTTAAATTTTATATATAAAATATACATATATATATATATATATATATATATGTTATTTTTAAAACTTTCTCTGTAATTTGAAAAAGATAAATACATTTATTAAAGGGTATTAAAAAGATGGCATCATTAATGGAAAATACAATTCTTGTCTCTAAATCAAATTATGTATTTTTTTAAAATTAAAACACATTTTTAGACAATTCAATAAGGAAGGAAACTAACTTTCTTTTAAAAATTAAAGATCTTGAAATAAAATAGAAAATTTCTGGTACTGATTTAGATTGTCTCTCACAACCATTTTGAATTCTAAAGACTGTTCAACACAACAACTAATATATCCAAGAAATTAATGACATTGAGTAACCACATGTGGTAGCAACATGACAATGAATTACAAAATCATAATATACATCAAAAATTAATAAATTGAAGCACAATTCCCATACACCTATGCTTGAACAAATCCCCTGGCTGAAATATACAAGATATAAAAAATGGGACGATGGAATACATTTTGAATGATTATAAGCTTATAATTTTTAAAATACAAATTTAAAATCCTTTAACAGAAAAAGTAAAAGAGTAAAAATAAAGACACATACATATTTCAAAAATCACATGTTCATACACATAATGTTGATCAAGCCATAATTTTGAAATACTAAAAGCTTATAACTTCTAAAGTATGATTTTTTTATTCATATATACTTCTATGATCATATGTAGAAATAAAGTAAATATTGAATAAATGTAAAAAAAAAAACTCCAAAGTATATTAATTCTACAGTTGATAATAAATCATATATCTTAACAATAGTGGAAAGAATAATTGTCTAAACATACTAATTTTACAATTAATACTAAATTAATAAATCATATTTTTATCTAACCAAATAAATACGGTTGTGTGCTTCATCTATCACATGTCATAAGAACCTCAAGTGATCTGTGTAGATCCACTATCCTCATCACAAGACCAAATGTGACAATGCAATTTTTATTTATCTCTACTTTTTCCTAACTAAATGGAACAAAGGAATCATGCAACATAAGTTTATTTCTGGTGAGAAAAAATCTGATGAATTTTACATTTATTATGCTTGATTTTTTAAGGTTATGGGCTTTTATTGTAATAAAATATGTATTTTAGAAATTATAAGCTTTTAGTTTTTCACAATTATAGCTTGGTATAATCAATTTTACATTATTTTAACATCAAAGGCAAAACTCTTCATACAGTAGTGCCACCCAGTGCCAAACAGAGTAATCAATGAATGCCAGAAGGCTTGTGCATAAAATCCCTATCTAGTGCCTACTCATCCAATATCCCAGACTAGTTTCTGGCTTGTGGTCATCATCAGTGAGGAGCCTTGGATCTGAGAGCACTTCACCTAGATCTTAGGATCTAATGAAACCCTACAGCAGCCACATTTTAACTCTACTTTATTACAAAACTATGAGAATGAAATTAAAACACAATAATATTTTCAATCTAAGCTCAATAGCTTATATAGCCATATCGACCTCAACTCAATTCAGCACCCATACATTTTGGTGTCTTTGGCTCTTAAACAACCATAGCCTACACTATCCTATTAAGCAGGATTGGTGTTAAACCACTAAACATCACATGATCACCATCTCTATACTAGTACATAATTGTTGTAAACAAAGGCAAGCCAGATACCAGTCTGGGAATAATGGATGACTAGGCACTAGATAGGGATTTTATGCACAAGCCTTCTGGCATCCATTGATTACTCTGTTTGGCACAGGGTGGCACTACTGTATGGATAGTTTTGCCTTTGTTTACAACAATTATGTGTTAGTATAGAGATGGTGATCATGTGATTATTTTAACATTTGCATACGGGCATATATTGTAATAAAATATGTATTTTATATCGTAGAAGGTTTTAGCTTTTTGAAATTATAAGCGCAGTATGATTAATTTTACATTATTTCAACATGTGTATTATGGACATAATAAAATTTGTGTTTACAAGTTATACGATTATAGTATTTCAAAATTATAAGTATGGCCTGTGATTTTTGCATGATAGTTTGTATTGTTGAAAAGTTACTTCCCTCTGACCAGCCACATACTTTGACACTTCATACTGCCATTGTTATAATAAAATTCATATTATAGAAGTTATAAGCTTTTAGTTTTTATGCTGAGCAAACTACCATTTTGAATTCTAAGGTTCACTCAAAATGACCACTGACACATCTAAGTGACCCTTTGTGGATTATTTAATGTCATTTGTCACTCAGATGTGGAAGTGGTGTTTATTGGGTAATTCTTATAATTCAAAATATCAGAAAACATTCTAAATCAGTACCGAATTTATTGTAATTTTTAGCATCAATCCATAATATTTTTAAATAAAATGAGTAATATTACATTTAAAACAGCGGCTTTTTACTAACATATAATGTATTACTAAAACTATTTTGAATGTTTAATTAACTTTTCATTTTGTTCTAGAGTCATTTAATCACTAACTTTATTGTAATAATAATCACGTACTAAAAAAAAAATCTTTTTAAGATATATAAATTCCATGATGATCAATCGTCCAACTTCCTAAAATATGGCAAAAATATATATGAATCCATGAATAGAATGCATCTTATGTTCCCGTATTTTACTATGCTCTGAAATAATATTTATGTCACTTGCATGATTTGATTTTGTTTTGCAATCAATTGTTTTATCAAGGCAAAAACAATTATATTTTTGATAAATTACTATAATATATTAAGAAAAAGTATATACACATTTGTACAAACATTATGTTTGGATTTAATGTCTACTAATAGTTTTTGTACGGATGGCTCACGAATTGGAGGGTGAAGTAAAGTGAAGCCTGTTAATTAAAGTGTGACAATTTGTTATCTTAATATAAACTGAGCACTGATTGTATATGTGTGTGGGAGATGATGATCTAGACCAAATGATGAATACTGGTGCAACATGAAATATGTATATTGGAAATCATTTAACTTTTATGCATGTGTGTGACCATGTAAATCAGTTCTATGATATAGCGTGGATAGGTGGCGTAGTTTGAAATTCTGCATTCAAATCCATTGTGTTGTTAATAGTTGATTGTAAAATAATATTAATATTAATTTTTACCTAAAATTTTGTTTCAATCTACCAGTTGATATATACATATTTTCAATATGTAAACTCTCCAATCCCAATTATTCTTTATACCAAAACAATTTTACGAAATTTTTTGAAGAAAACGAACTACAAATTTGACGTATATATTTGCTTTACCAAAATCCAAAATATAAATTAAAGCAACATTATCTTTATGAGAGTTACATTTTAAAAGACTGAAATAAAATTTAAATTATTTAATTTATTTTGCATAACTATCATTTTTTCTAGGATAGCAATTTAAAATCAATATTTCTATTTTTTTCCATGTGTCATAGCATTGGCCGGGAAGCGAACCGGAGCTTCTGCTTGTAAGCAGCTGTGCTGACCTTATACTATTAATTAAGAAAACAAAATTGTTCGCTTTGTCCTCTTTTAATAAGATAATATTAACAGACTGATATCTACTTTTAGAAAACCTATTTGTTTTGGAGCAAAATTATTTATAAACGTATTTTTTTGATCTTGATTTATTTTTTATTAGTGTTTTTTAAATATATTTAGCCAAAATAAAAATAATTACTACATTCCTAATGAGAAAAATAAATAAATAAATAAAACACAGTAACATAAATTTAAGTTAGATGTAACATTAGGCTATTTCTTACGATTAAATATAATTGTTTTCTATATTATATAATTAAAAAGGATTTCAACCTAGACATGCTAGCTCTTTTCAGTCACTCAACTTTATCTGATATAATCAATATACATGACAACATCCATGAAAAATACATACATTTATTTCGTCCTGAACCAGCATCCATTAGTTGATCCAGCTCATCATTTCCCAAAAATATATAATCGGTGCAAGGTTTTATATTAAGATAGAAAATCTACAAATTTTAATGGACATGTTTGAATCCTCTCCATTCTTCAACTCTTCAGCCATTCATATCATTGGAAATATGGTAATAGAATGTTCATTATAAGTTGTTCATTTACAAACATTATACAATCGTGTTAATACTTTTATTCCTATAAGCAAATTAGCATACATTAATAATGATTTCAGTATAAGAAAATTTTAGTTAGATGTACTTTAGATTAATAAATTAAATCAGTAGGATAAAATGTACTTTTAACAATAAAATGCATTCAATGTTAAACATTAACACCAATTAGATTATGTAAGAATAACTAACGTTTTATCTAGCCAAATATTATTTTAAATAAGAAAAAAAAAATAAAAACCTTAAACATTTAATAAAATGTAGTTGAGCCTAAAAATATTTAACTCCTTTACATATTAAATAATATTTTTGTACCTATAGTTTGTGGGAAAATAAATTAAATATTATTTGGTACAGTGTTTATAATAAATGAAAAAAATATAAATAATAAATACTGTACTATTAATAAATAAAACTCAATTAATACATTTATTAATAAAATAGGAATCGAAAATTGGTGAAATAAAATATAATACTAATTAAAATGTGAATATAACGATGCTCAATATAAAATAATTATATAGAGCATAACAATATACAAGTAATAGAAAACAGACATTACAAAAACATATGATTAAAACAGGTGAAACTCTCCATACATTAGTGACACTCAGTACCAAACAACGTAATCAATAAATGTCAGAAGGCTTGTTTGTGCACAAAATCCCTATCTAGTGCCTACTCATCCAATATCGCCAGACTAGTTTCTGACTTATGGCCTTTGTTAGTGAGGAGGTTTGGATCTGAGAGCACTGCACCTAGACCTTAGGACCTAATGCAATCCTTCAGCAACACTACTGTAAAGAAGAGATTTGCCAGTTTTAATAACGGTTGTGTTAGCATAAGAAATAATGATCATGTGATGTTTGATGGTTTAAAAACATATGATATAGAAATACTAGTTTATTAATAAATTGGATGCAGAAAGGAGTTTGATCCTAACTGAAAAAAGACCATTTTATTCCTTTTGGATGCCGTAAAAAAACAGAGCAGCGTAATTCCTAATGTCCACTCCATACGTTCTTGTCGTTGCAGCTGTTATTATTCAAATATTATACAAACTTGGATGGGCTGCTCACCAACAAACATTGGCCAGCATGGTGTGTTTATTGGCTTTTTACCTCTGAGTTTAAGATCCAGAAAGACTATGGTCTTTTTACTCAGATATGTGATAAGGCAGAATGAATGTTTATATAAATGATAAGTATTTTTCCAATACGTACAATTATAACAGACAAAAATAAACCATGACCCTTATTCCCTGCAGGCTGTAAAGTAACCAACCAAGGCAGCAGTTTGTGACCAAAGATGGAGGGTGCTAATAATCCCCTGGTTGTGGAACAGGTTGCCATTTGATGATGACTTTTTATTTAGGTACTTACAACTGCAGATCACTTTCAAGTGAAGGAAGATTGCAAGATTTCGAGGAAATGTCTTATATTAAATGGGATATTATTGAAATTTGTGAAGTTAAAAGAAAAAGTGAAGTGACAATTGATTTAAAAATGGACATATACTTTATTATAATAGTACAAATATTGCTAATACAAATGGAGCAGGACTCATTATAAATAAAAAGTGAAAAAACAACATTGTAAAGATTGATGATATACCAGACAGAGTGGCAAGATTAGTTATACAACTTAATAGCAGATACCAAAAGCAGATAATTCAGGTTTATGCCCAACAAGTTCTCATAGTGATGAAATAGTAGAAGATTTATATATGTATGTACAAAAGGCTTTTTGATCAGAGTAAACAACATTTTAAAATTGTTCTGGGAGACTTTAATGATAGAATTGATAAACAAATGAAAAATGATAGTGATGTAGGTCATTTTGGTTATGGTAATAGAAATAAGAGAGGACAAAGACTTGTGAAGTTTGCAGAAAAAGAAAAACTTTATAATATGAATTCTATTTTTGAGAAAAATGTTAAAGAAAATGGACATGCAAGCATCCAAATTAAGGTACAGCAGAATTGGATTATAGTTTGACTAACAGGAAAAACACATGCTTCAAGATTGTAATTTTCTTAATAAATTTAACAGAAGAAGTGATCATCGATTAGTAAGGGATGTAGAAAGACAAAAATTATTAAGAAAACAATATTTACAGTTGATATTTTAATCTTCAGAAACATTGTAATGAATTTAAATTAGAACTTACAAACTGGTTTCAAGTATTAGTAGACTTTGAACATGATTCAGATTTGAATGAAATTAATATGAAAATAACTGATACACTTTTAAAAACTGCAACAAAGATAGCTGGTGGTGAAAAAAAGAAGCAGCTGACCAATAAAAATTCCACTGAGACTAAAGAACTTATGAAGAAAAGAAGGAATATGAAGATATGCAAGAATGATGCATTAAAAAGAATTGAATAACTCGAATTTTGTAAAATGGTGTGGAAAGAGTTGAAAATGTATATAAGAAAGTATAACTGTGAACTAGCAAGGAAGGCTGCAGAGAGAATAAAAGTCTTAAGAGTGTAAAACAACATTTTGGCATTGGTAGGAAGTTTATATCTGCAATAAGAGAAAAAAGATGGAATTTTTACTAAAAAGAGGGATGGCATTATGAAAATAGGTAGAAGACTTTTATCAAGGATTATATATAGTAATAAAGATCAAGTATTCTCTTATATCTTATTACATTTTTCCGAAATTGGGTATAATTTTAAATGAAGAAGTGAAAAATGCAATTAAATGTATGAAGAAAGATAAGGCCTCCAGGTAGTGATAGAATTGATAAATTGGTATATTAAAAGAAGCAGGTGAAGGAACATAAAAATATATATTAGCAAAGTTATATACCAAATGTCTAAATGATAAAGATGTACCAGATGATTGGAAGAATGCAGTATTAATATTAATATTTAAAGAGGGTGATAAAGAAGATATTAGAAATTACAGACCTATCGCCTTTTATCAGTTTTATATAAAATATTTTACCAAGATAATTACAACTCGTCTACAGAGAACATTGAATTTCCACCAAGCAAGAGAACAAGCTGGATTTAAAAGTGGTTTTAGTACAGTAGATCATATCCAGGTATTGAGAGAAGTTATAGAAAGGACAAATGAATATTAGTTTGCTATTATGGTTTGGATTTGTAAATTATGAAAGGCATTTGATTCTATAAACATTTCTTGCAGTGATTAAAGCATTGGATCACCAAGGTATAGATCCAGGATATTGTCATATTTTAAAGAATATTTATAAAAATGCAACAGCAACAATTAGATTACATAATGATACTAAGAAAGTCAACATTGAGAAATGGTGTAAGACAAGGTGACTCCATATCTTCAAAACTTTTTACAGCAGTGCTGCAAGAAGTATTTTGTAGATTAAAATGGGAATCTAAAGGAGTGAAAGTAAATGGAAATTATTTAAGTCATTTAGAATGTGTCAGAGGATGTAATTGTTTTTGCAAATAATGCCTTCAGGAGCTGCAGGAAATGTTGCAGGAGTTATCAGATGAAAGTAGGAAAGTAGGACTAAAGATAAATGTTAAAAAGACTAAAGTAATGTTTAATGGATTTTCTTAAAATATAAAAATAAAGATTGATTATGATGAGTTAGAAGAAGTTAAGAGTTACAAATACCTCTGGTCAGATTATTAGTACAGATGGAAACATAATGGATGAAATTAATCATAGAATTAATCTGGAGTGCTTGGGTGTTGGTAGAAATAACTTGATACTAAGAGGAAATATGCCTATGTGTTTGAAAAGAAAGGTTTTTAACAAATGTGTTTTACCAGTTCTTATTTATGGATCTGAGACTTGGACACTTAATAGAAGATCAATACAGAGACTTTAGACCACTCAAAGAAGTATGGAGAGACTCATGTTGGGAGTAACAAGAAGAGATCAAAAATGCAATATATGGGTAAGAGAACAAACAGGTGTTACTGACCTCATTGAAAAAATTAAAAGATTGAAGTGGAGTTGGGCTGGACATATTGCTAGAAGAGATGATAATAGATGGACAATTGAAATCTTAAACTGGACTTCCCAAGAGATTGTAAAAGACCTGAGAAGAGACCACATGTGAGATGGATGGATGAAATAGGAAATGTGAGGGGTGATGTGGAGAAGAGAAGCTAAAGATCGGAGAAGATGGATTAAACTTGGAGAGACCTTCATCCTGCAGTGGATTGATACTGGTTGATAATGATGATGATAATAGTAACAAAGTTATAACAAATTTCTCTCTAAACTATAGTGATATTTATTTCACAAATAGATGTGCTAATTTAATAATCAATTAAACATAACCCATAGCTATATTATCATCATAGATATTTTGAATCATTATTTATTCATTGAAGAAAAAATGTCTTTCAAAATTTAACCCAGCTTTTCTGATTGCACATTTCATTCCTCAATTAAACATATGCTATTCCTCTAGTTTATTTTTAATCTTCTGGAATCTAGTTTAAAATTTCAACCCAGCACAACATCAGTTTTTTTTATTCTTTCAATAAAAGTATTAATACTTGATCATTTTCTGGCCCATGAATTTCATTTTCAATTACATCTTTTTAGTGTTTATTTCAGTGAATGGTGTCATGTTTTTATATTTTTTTAAACTAAGAGTTCAAAGCTCAATAACCATAAATAAATGTTGGTAAAGTACATTTAATAAAAATCCCACTGAAACACGTAAGCATATTTCTGTTTAATATTAAGGCACAGCTAATGAAAGTACACTATATAAGTTTAATTTTATAATTACATTAAGTCATAATAATTCAGACTGTTTTAATAATATGAGATTTGTAACTGCAACAAATTGTGTAATTTATCATTTATCAACAAATATTTAAATAACCTGAGAGAATATTGTAGACATGTTTCTGTAGACTTGTTTTAGCTTTTCTTACTTTCATTTGATAATTGTTTCTCATTTCCAAGAGACCCTAAAGCATTATTAGCAAGATGCATATGTATTATCTACTATTACTATCAACAGCAATATTACAGTTACCCATTCAGTGCCACATTGGGGGATATAAAAATGTATAGTGAAATAGGTGTGGAGAGATGATCTTATTTAGCAGATATGTTTATTGCATATAAGGACATACAAGATGACCTAAATGTGCAAAATTTGGAAGGAATTAGATATAAAGACATAAGAAGGGGAGTAAAACCTCATGAAAATTCATGGATAAATTGTTCAATGAAAGGGGTCCTAGTTAAATTCCATTCAATTTATACACCACAGATATATATGAAATTCATATTCAAGTTGATCAATGGAATTCTACCGACCACAACATACATTAATAAAAAAAATTGGGAATGAGCTTAGAGAAAACTTGTTCATTTTGTAAAAATAAACGTGAATCATTTCAACACTTACTAGAAGAATGCAGTGCTTTTGGGAAGCTAAGATACAGAGTTTTCCACACTCCAATGATAAATCTTAAAATACTACTGAAGCAAAATGTAATAAAATTCAAACCTCATATCTCAATGGTGATAATGCATGCATTGAAAACTATATGGACAATCCGGTGTTCGTTAATCTTTGAAAACAAAAAAGTTTAATTGGTTAAAGAAACTTGACAATGATTGGGACAACTATTTTGCTAGGTGTTTGAAATACTGGCCAAAGAAGATTATGGAAATGGTATGGGGAGGGACTGCTATAGCTGTTTGCCCAATGTGGGAGTAAAAGGACACACACAAAGAGAAATAAGACAGTAAAAGTATGTAGAGTGGTAACTAACTCTAGGATTTAACCGGAAAACAATCTTAACATTTCAACAATGAGAGTCTGATAGATTTGCAGTGTCGTGCTTTGGGGGGACAGGATCGGTAAATTATATGTAAAGCATAAGGTGAATTAAAACTAATTTGTAGATATTTCATGTACATATTTAAATGTTTGTTTAATAAAGTTTATTACTTAAAAATAAAATAAGAAATACTTCAGTCTCTTTACTTTCCATTGTAATTTATAAAATATTTCTACCCAAACTGTTGTAGAATATTCTGGAGATGTGGAGCCATTCTGTCATCTAATTATTTATTACGAATTTTGATAAGTAGTCTTTAGTATACCCTGGGTGTATATATTGATGCTTAAAAAATCATTTTTTACAAAAACAGAACTATGGCACCTAATATTCTCAAGTTTTTTCTATAAATTTTCTCAATGTTTTCTGTTTTCCATTTTAATAAAAACACACTTAAATCCAGCAGATATAAGTTGATTAAAATCCAAAAATTGTTTTAGATGAGTTTAAATCACTTTGAAAATATGTTTATACAGAATTGACAAAATTATATTTTATTTTTAATATTTTATGTATAAAATATTTTAAATATTAGTATTAGTACTGGAATTTTCTGAAAATTTTAAACGTCTTCATAATTTACATATTTTATCTATATGTTTGTCATATTTTTTTGCTATATGTTTGTTTTAAGATATTGATTCCAATCTTATTTAGATTTTTTTAGACTACTCACTTATTTCAATTATACCTTGAAAATTTGGGTCAATTCAGAATTGGTATTAACTATAAAACATAATTTTTATTTGTTTTTACAGTTATAAAAAGTTTTTCACTCATCGCATGACGTCATTATTTTTTTTAGTAATATTTCCAATTTTTCTTCTCACTGTTTAAGTATGTAACACTGAGATGTTATAATTTTGCTGTATATTTTTTATCTATAGCTTTTTAAGGTAATTCGGAGTAGTCCTTTTTATTTAGAAATGATAACCTTTGTAAATATGCATCAGATAAAACTAAAAATATTGAAATTTATTATAATAAATTGTTAAATGTTGGATACAATTATCATTGTGTTTATTATACTGTTAAAAATTTTACTTCTAAATATAAAAATATTAATAATAATGTTAATTCTTCTGATAAAAACTGTGGATGTCAATACCATATATTCGAATCAACAGGCAAATTTCATTAAAAAAATTTATAAAGGAATATGTGATATTGTATTTTATGCACTACCTACAGTAAATAAATTAATAAACAATTCAAAGGATAAAACTTTATTTACAAATAAAAATTGTATCATTTACAAATGGACGTGTGGGTGTGTCCATGGATATATAGGTGAATTGATGTGCACATTGTAAAAAAGAACAAAGCAACACTTATTGTTATTGAAAAGGGTTCAAAATAGAAAACAAAATTTTAAAAGTAATGATAATTTATAAGCTTCTGTCTTTTATGACCATAATAAATCATGCATATATGGTTTTGATTTTCATTATGACAACATAAACATATTGGAAACTGAAAGGAATAATAATAAAAAGAAAATTAAAGAGGCGATGTTAATATATAAATATAAGCAAGAT
>JAQFVV010008118.1:0-41428 GCA_028023455.1 Epiperipatus broadwayi
AGTCTAAGTGCAGCTGAGATAAATATAGTCATTAAAAAAACACAATAAAATGGCAGAAATTTATATAATAACTTCAACATTACAAGAGTTCTAAAACATAGCATATAGATAGATCAAGAGTAAGAATTTCACAAATGTACGTGGAGAATCCTAGCTTTACACTAAAAAAGAATTTAATCTTTTGAGAGCCAGTTTTTCAGAGAAATGATAATAGTAAAAAGTGATGAATAATACACATTATATCAATGAAGTTAAATAATGATTATGAAAATCATTTCAAAATAAAATAATATAAAAGAATCGAAATACAAGTTTAAATAAAATATTTAAGCTCGATTGTGATTATGAAGTGTGTACACGTGCATGTAGGTATAATTTTAATTAATAAATTATATGATATATGTATAAATTTGTAATAAATTAACTAATGAACTTAATATACATATGTAAATAAGCATTTATTTTATATAGCGTATGTTTGTATTGTAATATCTGGAACTTAGCAAAATCTTTTAGATTTTCAGCCATTTCTCCAAAGCTAGTATAAATTAGTGTTAAATCTAAAGCAAAATTGCTTACTATATACGTTAAAATTTATGGTTAACATTCAAAATCGTACATGGTGGTATGAATTTTTCTCTCCGTTCTTCCATTGCAACCTATTGATAAAGAGACTGAATTGTCTTAGTAAATTGTTTTGATCTAGCTATTGCTATACTCTTGCAAAAATTAAAGTGTGACTAGATTTATATCCATATAAAAGCAAGCTAATCAAATAAAAGTATATTGTTGTAAGAATTAATAGATATATAATAAATCGATTAATGTATCTGAACATCTGCAGCCAATCAAATCTTAAATTTACGATGCACTTATAAAGCTCTGTTATTATAAAAAATAAATATAAAAAATGCTGGATACCACACCATTTATATATATATTTGAATTAATAAAATATTAGTTCTAAATTTATCAGATTAGACTAAGAAATATAATGTTCGGTAACGATTATTTCTAATAGATGTTTAGGTGTTTTGAATTCTCTGTTTGTGTTGAAAATATAAAGAAATGTTTATGATTTTAGTTCATGATTGTGTAACAAATTTTGTATTAGAAAAATGCAAATCCAAAAGATTTGATTGATGAGTAGAAACACAAATAATGATATTGATGATACGTATATTTATTAAAATAATAAAACAATTATTCTGATTTACTGTCAAATATATAATCTTCTACATGAGAATAAGCTATAATAACAGAATTGTAAAAAGTTGTACAGTAAATTATAGAAAATAAATAACTTAGAATAAATGATAAATATACAAAAATAGGTAATAAAATATTACAAAATGTCACATTTTAAATGTTTACAAACATCATGAATGGAAAGAATGAAAAAAAACTAACAATGTATAAAAACTAAGCAGAACTGTTTATCTGCTAAGAGGTCAATGTCACCTGTGTTGTGAAGTAGTTGCAGACGGTTGTGGGTTCATGTCCTTAAGGATGCTGACATATGAAAAAAAGATTTAAAAATGTATATTATATTGGGGAAAGTGTTCAGTTAATATATTAAAAGTTAGAAATGAGATGAAATAATTGACTAAAACAAAGTTATGAAAAGGATTAAGCCTATTTTGAGATAGAGGGGGATTGAAAAAGAAGAGAAAATCACAATTTAATAATAATGGTTCTTGAAAATGGCAATTAAAATAAAATACAGCACAAATGCTGAAAAGAAGATTTAAATATGTTAAAAATGAGAATAAATAAAACTCAACAAAGTATATATAGTCAGTTTTTTTCAACATTAATCTGCTTCCATTTTTTTTTTGGTCCAGCTAAATAGTCCACTGCTAGGTTGGACTAGTGGTAGCATATAAAAATCACCACGTCTGAAATTAACCCAGAACCATTTGTAGATATGAGATCAAGCTCATTAAAGAATATCTACTCAAAAATGAAAAAAAATACTTAAACTTCAACTTTCAAAGATAGCTAGATTAATGAAATATATTATAAAAATCAAAAAATACGATTGTAAGTGGATCTAATTAATGTTAAGCATGGGAGAAACATTAGCCAAAAAACCTTCACCAATTGTAAGGTAGAGAATTTTACTTCAAAACATTTTGCTGTGTAAGTTAAAATAAATCACATGATTAGATTGTTATCTTAATGATAGAGGAAAAGGTCAGTTCAGGGCTCCTTAAAAGCCTCAACTAAATGTGGGAAATGAAATTTCTATTTGTCAAGTTATATGTGCATATGTATTGAATTACATAAATGTTAAAATATTTATTTTCCTAACTACATTTTTTTCTCCCTCCAACCACATAATAATTTTACTTCATTCTATCAGAAATGTATTTTTTCAAATAACACAAGTTGTGTAGTTTACTGACTTCATGATTGCTGAGAACATCAGTTATTTTTATAGTGATTTCACATATTATCATACATCTAAACAAAAAATAACATCCATTTTATTTTATTATTATTATTATAATTTATTTTTTTTATTACTATAGAATGATAGATAAGAAACATTGATTCAGAAATTGTACAATTGATAAATAAATGGATCAATGCATATTATTTTTTACTAGAAAAGAAATAGTAAACTGATTTACCGATATATCTCTAAAAAGTATTTAGTTAATTAAGAGTACATAAAGCATTAACAAACATTCTTGATTGTAACAAATTTATTGTAAGCAAAAGTATTAAAATAGAAACTCCTAAAAAGTGACTTTCAATCGCA
Organism: Epiperipatus broadwayi; assembly: GCA_028023455.1. Taxonomy (NCBI): domain Eukaryota; kingdom Metazoa; phylum Onychophora; class Udeonychophora; order Euonychophora; family Peripatidae; genus Epiperipatus; species Epiperipatus broadwayi. Next base: position 2,768 of record JAQFVV010008118.1, read on the forward strand.
ACTGATATGGTTTTATAAAATAGCAACAAGTCAAAACTTATGTGGAAATGTTAGTTTAGCAAAAAGAGTGCTTGAAATTTCCGCACTTTTAAGGGAAAGTTATAAAATAGATGTTTGCAACTTTATGTCATAAGATTTTAACTTGAACTGAATATTAAAAATTGATATCATTTATTCAAAGAAGATTCAAGATGAACTTTAATTTTTTTTATTAAATTTGTAACAGTCATTAATAATAATGACAGTGTTTTTAGTTTTAATTCATTAAAAATTATGGCTTATCAAAATGGTAAAGTTTGATGTAATCCTAACATTTGATAAACAATTTGGGTAATTTTGATCATATATAGTAGGTTAATTTTAAGTCAGTAATTTTGTGTAGCTCACAAATGAGATTATTTTGAAAACAGGTTCCTGCCCTGTTTTAATGTATGAACCTTTTAAGTTTTATAATGATTTTAATATATATTTAATTCTGAACAAACTATATTTTGTTATGTATAAAGTCTTTATATGAAATATACTATTTGAATGATTGATGTTGATGTTTTATATTTAAAAGAGCCGGCATTTGCTGTTAAGCAGCAGCTATAAATAGCAACATTTTAAAACAGTTAAATAAAAAATTCAGGTTTTATTAGATAAATGCTTAGCTAAATTTTTATATTCTTTAAAAAATGTTATTTTCGATGTAGAAATTGTTAGCCAATATATTCCATGTGTAAAATATTTAAAATGAAATATCCAATTGTTAAAAATAATGAATAGTAGTAGTAATTCATTAGTATTTTAGGTTAAAAGTTTAGTTTGCAAAAATTTGATCAAGTTTATTTGTAGCATAAGGTGGCCCTTCTTTTGATTAATGTTAGATTTATGTATTTAGAACTTATAATATAAATGCAGTTGTTAAATTATTGTTGAATGAATAAAATTGTTGGATATCCTTTTGGTAAATTTATTCATAGTTTTGTTATGAAAATTTGGGACCATATTCGAAAGGAACCAACCTCACATAATCAGTATGAATTATTAGAATAGAAATCAAATTCAAAAGAACTATTCCTGTAATTAAATTGTTATTATTAACTCAGGACTCAGACTTACGATTAGTCACTTCCTAAAATTGATCCTTGTAAAGATTGTATTTATTAACGATAATTCCAATATATATATAGGATATGTGTGTGTGTATGCTACAAAACTAATCATATAAATAAACATTGTATTTAGTGAGAGTTGGTCACAGGTAAAATTTATCCAAAGTATATTTAAAGGTCAGGTGTTTACAGCATAGGATGCTTTTTTATGATAATCATGTAAGTATTATAATAGGAAATAAAAGACTTAATGTTTTAAATTTAATAAAAATAAACTTTGGATTACTTTACAAATTATTATTGTTTTCTAACATGCACATAAGATAAAGGTTGTAAAGATAGAGGTGAAACTGATTCATTAACACTTTTCAGGTAGCTTAGTGGTGCCACTTCTCATGCTACAAGTCACTTATTTTTCTAGTGTTGTGTTGGACCATGTACACCTCTTATCATCATAATGTGTGATGGTATTGCGGCTACCGCAAGCGTAAGTCACTTTTGACGTATTAATTTTTTTAAAAAACTGAAAATGTCAGCATTATATGGTACTTTTTGCATGATTTATTGTACCCTCATTTTTAAGATAAAGCTAAGAAGGATGATGGCTGTTAATTTTTGAGTGTTTTCTATAGTAAGTTAGCTTGAGGCCAAATTAGGAAATCTTATGGATTTGTAAAGGAAAAATGAACAATTAGCTTCTCAAATTGATGGATTTATGGTACAATATTTATATAAAAAAGATTTAATGTTAAACCCAAAAACTATCTCTCAATAAAAGATTGTCTTTGAAAATATGTTATTTTTTAAAGGTCAATTCTTAGAAAGTTTGTTATGGCAGCTAAAAGCCAACTTCTATTCAGTACAAAGAAGTAGCTTTTATCAAAACTTGTAAATAAATTACTCTTTAAAATTTAAATAACGGGATAAATAATTTTAAAGCCAATAAACATCACATATTCGACCCTCCTCTTATGCTTGGTGTATAACTATTATTAAAACAGGCAAAACTCACTCATCATATATATTGCCACACACAGCAAGCTAGAGTAATCAATGTGATGCCAGAAGGCTTGTGCATAAAATCCCCATCTAGTGCCTGGACTCGTCCAATATCCCCGAGACTTAGTTTCTGGAGTATGGCCTTCAGATCAGTGAGGAGCCTTGGATCTGAGAGCATTGCATCTTATGGCACAAAGTCTTCTGGCATCCAATTGATTACTCTAGCTGGTGGCTGTGTGTGGCAACATATATAGTGAGTTTTGCCTGTTTTAATAAATAATTTATTAACTTCTTAAATTTTTTCTTTTTTTGATGATAACTAATCCTAAATATATATATATATTTTTAATAACATAAAATCCAAACATCTAATATTTAATTCTTCTAACTTTTTGAATATGTAAATTTACTTCCAATGGCAGCAATGCTCTTTGTTATCCAGTAAGAACATTGTTTACATTTCATATTTTTTAAAATGTCAAATATTAATTTTTAAAGTAAAATCACTTGAAGGTTTAAATATATATATATATGTTTTTAAATACAGATTAATTATATAATACATAGAAAAAAGATTTAATTTTAAAAAGCAATTGTCAAATATGGGAGAATATTTAACGAAAAATTTGCTAGGTTCTATTCAAAAATTTGAGAGGTGGAGATGTACCTAAGAGAGTTAAGCAATTATTACCATTAAATTATAATCAAATTATAGAAGAAAAATTGTCATAAATTCTTATGATATAGTCTGCAATGTAAGCATGATTAGGGTAAAAGAACATTATACCTTGTCTGACAATTATGATATATTATAAATCAACTGTTGTTTTGTTATTTGTTTAAATAATGTATTAACTTCTTTATATATATAATATTGTCTAGTTTTGCATATTTATTCCATGACCATTTTTTATGGTCTATGTGATTTAGCCAGGTGTTGCAAATATTGTTTATGTAATGGCCATTGTCATCTTACATTAAAAGAAATATTTTGAATTCTATTACAATATATAAGTAAAGAATATATGCCATATATTTCCTGATGTTTAATATCAGGCAAAACCCAAATCAATTACAATAAATTAAGAATAAATTTAAACATATATAAGCTGACTATTAGAATTTATATATATATGTAACTAGAGGGATTCAAACTTAGGATTTTTAATCAATATTTATTTTCTACTCCATCTAAAAGGAACTGGTACATATGACCACACACATGTGAAAAAGATAGATGATTTCTAATATATATATATATATATATATATATATATATTCTATGCAGAACCAGCACTCATCAGTTGGTTCAGATTATAATCTCACATATATGTATATATTGTTAAACTTTCTTTACTCACAACTTTGATACTAACTACTTCAGATAAATAAATTATGTTATTACTAATAATTTATTAAAATTAGAGATTATTCCTAGCTCATTTAAAAATGTTGAATCTCAATTAAAGATTAACATATTTATTAATTGAACATAAACACTTGGAAAAGCTCAAGTTCGTATATTTTTCATCTGTTATATATATAAATATTGTACTAAATACTGATTTATGTAAATAAAATCTAACATAATAATAATTTGTACTGAATTACAAATAAAAGGTGCCTAAAGAATAATTGAGCCAATTATAATATTTTGGTTGACTGGAATCTTTTTTTTTCAAGTCAATATTTGGTATCATAAACTTGCCTTACATTTATTCAATTTAATATATATGTCTGTTTCATGTGTGTGTGTGTGTGTGTAATCATAAATATTAAATTATTATAATTCAATGTATGTGTAATTAATGAAATAAATCACTTTCATCTTAGGACATGAATAAATATGACACCTTACATATGGGCAATGAATCTTAGATATTGATGCTTTATAACACTACGCATATATTAATTGAGAATTAATGAGTATATTTGAGCTAAATAAAATCTCTAGTTTAATGAATGATCAGTCATAATCATTAATATAATACTATACAGTATTTTGTGTAAAGATGTGAGTGCAGAGTGTTTGATAATTGTAATCAAACTATAGTAAATTGTTATTTATAAAACTTTAAGCAAATGATGAAATTATGTGTGTGGGATAATGATCTGGGCTAACTGATGAATGCTGGTTCAGCAAGAAATGCTATTTCTTTCACATGTCTTTGGTCACGCGTTTCTGGAAATTTTTAAAAAGTAGAAGTATGAAATATATATATTAAAAATATATGAAGGTAAAAATATTTCTTAAAAAAAAAAATATGAAATTAAAATTCCACATATTATTTAATGGAAAATAAAAGTTTACTGTTTCAAAATTGCATCCAGAATGAGAGAGGATCAGACTTCTAAGTTGATAAATAATTGTCCATATGCTATTTAAATGAAAGATGCACTGAGATAAGAATAAAATTTGAAAATATAGATTAACCACATAAATGTCTGCATGTGTTTTTGGTTCCATATCATTTGATTTATTAAAATGTCAGAAATGCTTACAATTAGCATCATAATTGTGGTAAATTAAATTGAATAAGTTTTCAACTGTATATTACACCTATGTGCTTGGATAATCAAATCCTTTAAATTTTAAAATCTTAGTCCAGTGGTTTCCAAACTTTTTGTGACTGTGCACCCCTTTTTTTCTGAAAAAAAAATGTTGTTTTCTTCTAATTTTTAGAACATTCTAATTTTATAACAATTTCATTTCAATATATTATAAAATAATACATTCTACTTAGTATAGATATAGATCTTATAGAAAATAATTAATTTTTATGATGTAATAATTTTTAATACAATCAAGTAATTTTTTTCAAAAAATCAAAACAAAAACAAAAAATCAAAAAACTATAAAACATTGATTTAAATTATAGCATTGATTGATTAAAATTATAATATTTTGTACAATGGATGAGCCTGTTCATTAAAACCAAGTTTGTCAAACTGGATATCATTGGAGACAGAACTATTCTCAATTTTTCTTCAATCATTACATGAGACTGATATTTCATTTTTAAAACAACACAAAAGATAATAAAATTTATAAAGATTTACTTTTTAAAGTAGGAAACTGTTTTTTCACTCATAGCCTGAATGCACCAATATTTCATTGTTCATACATCTGGTTTAATGTGCTATCACAAGAGAAGTTAACCAATATTTCTTGCTCTAATGCCAAAAGGCCAAATACATCATGTGTTTTAATCACAAACATGATTCTTACCTATTCATATTTCAATATGTCAAGATCTTTAAAATAAAAAAAAGAATTATTTTTGTAGATTGGTCAAATGATTATTAATAAAAAAATTTATTTTCTACTATTTCATTTACAGGGCAAGTGTTTTTTTGAAATTGGAAAATGTATGCAAAGTATTATTTTTCAAATTAATTATCAACAATTCCATTTTTTTAATGCAATAACTATATTTCTGCATCAAAGCATAGGATTGAGATACTTGTATTTATTTATTTAAAATACTAAGTTTTTCAAAAATCTTCATTAAATACCTAGTAAGTCAACATGTTTTGCAATAACATGGAAGTGTGCTATGCTCTGTGCCAATATCATCATACAATTTTGTGAACAACCTTCCTATTAATGGGCTGTTTTTAATAAAGTTTACAACTTTTACAGTAACTTTATGTACTGTTAGGAAATCTTTACTTATAATTTTTATGAAATGAGGGATTATCTATGTATCATACTATGTGTCCAAATTGTGCTACCCTTCAAACTCGAGTTTGTAAACCAGTGTTTTGTTCTGCAATAGATTGGACTCCATCTGGACATATTCCATACACATACAATGTCATTTTCATTTTAAAAAGTATCAATCATAATTGAAAATTGCTTTTGTTGTGGTATTGTTTTTAATAGTTTACAAATAATAAACCTTCTTTAATGTCAGTTTCTACAGCGTATCTTACATCTTAAATCAAATAAGCATCTTTAACTAAATATGTTGCTTTATCCAACTCAAAGCATAATTTGACAATTTTAGTTGTGAAGATCTTCAGATATATCAAAAATTATTCTTCCTACTGCATTATCTGCAAGTGAAATTTTTTGAAGTTGATTAGCACATGACTGAGCATTATTTCTGCCATGTCAATAGCTGCAGGTAGTACCAAGGTTCTTCCCATTGAATGTGTTTTTTTACATTTAGCAATTCTATAAGAAACTTTATATGATGCAAGCAATTCTTTTGACATTACAGTCATGGTTTTTGAAATATATTTTGTTGTTTATTCAAACATATAATTTCCTTTGAAAACAATTCTCTTGGCTTGCCAATATCGTCTGCATGTAGTTTTTCAAGATGATGTTTTAACTTATTCGGTTTTGTGCTTTCTGCAATTAAAATATTTATACAAGTTAAACAAATAAGTCTTTCTTGTCCATTAATAATGGTACTTACAAATCTCAATAATAATTATAGTGGATCATGTTTTTGATATTTGATATTACTATTTGTTGTAGCTGTATTTGTGTCATTTAAACAACTTTTGCTACTATCAATTTCATCTTCTTCATCTGCTTTTCTTTTCAGTCTGGCTGCATATACATCCATCTAAAAAAGTAAGCATTATTTTAAAATAATAAAAAAATATTCTCAGTTTTTAAACTTACATAAGTAATTATTAAGAATTCCTTTTAATATAAAAAATACTAATTAAAACCACTAATTATGGTCATTGTATCAAAATATACACTACACAGCATGCTCTTGTGATTAGCAGGACTCAGAACTGCCGAGGTCTTGGGCATTGTTGGATCATTGTCTTAGAAAACTATTGCTCGTTTTGTTAGTAGGAAATGGGCAAATGTTTGTCAAGCATTGATGAGTAATTTTTTTTAGATACTGATATGAATTTCTATGTTTTGTAAAAGTTATGTACCTTTCTTGCAATAGTCTCATGACTACTACAGGGTCATGGTTTGAAAAACAATGCTTAGTCTATTTGAAAGTTTCAAACTATTAGAATAAATCCTCTTTTTACATATTTAATTCCTATATTATTAAACCAGTGCTCATACAATCATTTCTTGACAGTTAACAGTTTTGATTGCACCTGCAGACTTCCTCAGAACTTTAATCCCCTTTAATAAACAATGCAATAAAAACATGCTGCTAAAGTGTAGCAGTGTTCTGTGTGATGTAGTGCAATGTACTACAGTCAGATTCTGAAGACCAAGATTCAAGTATCATGACATTGCTGTGTCACAGTGCTCAAACTTTTTATAAACTTCTGATTGCTACAAGAATAACAGCCAGAAACTTATAGGTTTCATGACTTTTGAAATATTTTCTTATAAAAATGACTGCATTGGGATAAAATAGAGTAAATTATTGTTGTTGAATAATTCACCATATTATGTGTAAAATAAAAATCAAGGATTACTTATTTTGTTTAACATATATGTTTACTGAATTTTGTTATTATGTAACTTTATGAGTTTTACTTTTATGTAAGCAGGAAAAAATTTCTCCACTCTTTAGTTTTTAAATAATTATAAGAATTAATTTTATAATAAAACGTGAATCATCGTTCTGTATTTGTAAAGATATGATTTATATACAGTATGATAATTAGAACTTTAATAAAACTGTCGTGTTTTTTTTTTCAGCCTATAAAAATTCATCTCAAAAACTGTAGTCAAAAAAATCCGTTGAAAGACGAGTTAGTCTTGAATCAGATTGATTATGTGATGGAGAAAATTGTATTGCTTACTTATATCTGGAAGACAGAATCACCATTTATTATATATAAGGGAAACATAAAAAAATATTAATGATTATATGCTACAATTTGTGTGTTTTAGAAAATATTTACGATTGAATACTGAAGTTTTTTTTTTTTTCTCACAAATAGTAAGCAAAATAAATAACTTTAAAAGATTATCATTATTAAATGAAAACAATCTCAAGAATTATAATGTCAAATATGAAAAATGTTTTTCAATAAAGATTTTAAAAAATAAATAAAAACATCGATAAACTATGAGTCATATGGTTTCGTCAAAGTAACAATCTTAAATTAATCATTTTGGTAAAAGAGCAAAATATTTTTTAGCCTCAGTAAATTTAACATTGTATATATATTATATGCGTGTATAAATTGGTTACTATATTTTGTTATTTATAATTTTAAAAATAAGTTTTTAATTTTCTCAGTCATCCAATTCAACTATATTACTTTTTAGATTAATTAGTCCTAAAAATAATATTGTTTGGATATAACGATGTACTGTAAAAAAATATGGCGGTAATAAAACTTGAACATTTTTTCCTATTTAAATATGTTTAATGCAAATAAATAATGGAATTGTCGCTTCTGTAATCATGTAAAAGTCGAACTTCAAAGTTATAAACAGAGCTTCAATCAAGATACCTTTAACTCTTGAGTCCTTAATGCTATCATTGTGCTAATTACTATAGTGCCTGGACGTCTACCAAATTATTTCACGTGAATGCCACAAAACTCCTAAAAATTAATATTAGTATATATAGAGATAAATAAAAAGAACTGGTTGAAAAAGACTTACCAATGGTCTCCAAAGAGAGAAAAAGACACAGCTCGTTATTATTTTTCTGAATTAGAAAATGGTGAGACTTTTATGTTTGTTTTTATTATCCAATTCAAATAAATAGCTGAATACCCATTTACCAATCAATTTTGAATAACTAGTTAGATCGTCAATGTTATAATATATGAAAATTGTCTTCATTAGTTTAAACCTATAAAACAATTCAAGTTTTACTTTTTTTTAGTTTAGAGCTGAATATACTAGATTGTGGGTGTGTTATGTGAATGTGCCATGGTTCTTAGTAATTATGAAGATACCAGAATTGATATCAGCAATTTTATAAATAATTTTTTCTCCTAAACTTAAACAAAATCTTAGTAAAAGATCTGAAATATATTGGTGAACTTTGAAAGTGAAAGATAATCTGAAACTATTAAAAACTTACTAACAACTTCACTATTAGTACAATGATTGAGCTATGGATTGTTATCAGAATATTTAAAAATGTCAATAATAATATGTGATTTTTTTTAAAAAATATTTATTCATATGCTTCAAGAGTAATTATTTTTACCTTACTTTAGAGTTATTTATTGTTGGCTTGAATAAATTATGGCTATGAAATGATATAGTATTATAATATTTTTATTTTTAGACTGTTTTCTAGTTTTGTATTTCATTAATAAAAACTAGGATTCAGAATTGGAACTAATGCACTTAAACATCTAGTAGACATGTGATGTTATTATTGGTGTTGATCTTCACAGCTGAAAGATAGAAGAGGTCTCCAGTTGGCACAAAACTAAAGTCTCTAATATACATAAATTGATATGATATCAGATTTATATAACTATGAAAATGAATATACTTGGATTCAAAATTTCAGATTTCTTTCAAATTTCAAATTTTTAGTTCAAACTTGTCTAAAAAAAGTAAACTGTAGCTGTTAGATGTATAAGTATATTGGTTTACATTGAATCCTAGCCCTCAATGATGAGGATAAAGCAAAAACTGGCATAAAAATGGCAATAATATAGTAGTATAATGTCTGGACTCCATTGATTATTTTATCTTATAATCAATGATTTTAGAATAGGAAGAATGAAACTATCATTGAATATATGAAAATATATGCAAAATAAATTATTTGAGAAATATCATATATCTAAAGTCATGAGGAAAGTAGTCATTAAGAATTATCATCAGTAGAACTATTTTCTTTACATGAGAGTTTTTTGTAATAAAGATTTTTATTATTTCTTAATTCATTCCAAATTTATTTTTAACCTCTACTTAAGATGCAACAATTTAAATTCTATTTACTCTAAAACAATTTATCAAAAGTTTGAATAATTAATATAGTCTTAATTGCAATGTCTTTTTAATTCCTATCTTTGTTTCTGATATCAGCCTTCTTTTCTGATAAACAATGGACTTTTCCCTGTTCATATAACAGTAATTTTTATTTTTATACTTTTCATGTTAATGTCCTGATACTTAAAAGCACTTTAAAGTTATTGAACTAAGGTAAATTTTTGTGCAGCTATAAGAATCTGGTACTAGTCTAGTTGCCTGCATTTTAATGATATCAGATTTCACTAACTGTAGACATATATGACTTTGACAAAGCATGTTAAATACCAAACAAAATATCATGCAATTATTTCAATTTACTTTCAATATGCATATTAGAAGTAACGTATTATATATTTCCCAACCATTTTATTGTACACTTAAATAAGAAGATCACTAGTTGATATATTTTTCTTAATTGCAAATAATAAAGATTAATATTCAAAAATTATGTTCATTAAAATAATTATTCTTTATTTAAAATTTAATTACAAATTTGAAAACATTCTGGTAAGTTTATTAGTCAACTTGAATCTTTTAGAATTTTTATTTATAGCAATAATAGTATCACTAATAAAATCTAATTTTTTATATTAATTTTTCTATTACAGAATCACAGTAAATAATGTATTCTGATGCTTCTTCACATAAAAAAAAAATTAGTTATTGAGATCAATCTGTAATCTTACACTTTTTTAATAAATTCAAAAAATAAAAAAATAGTATGGGTTTTATATCTTAGAAAATCATTCATGCAGCATTTTATTTACTATTAGTATTATTATAGCAAGAAGTGATCAAGCAAAATATATGGCTAAGAGAACAAACAGATGTGACAAAATTGAAAGAAGTAAGAGAATAAAATGGAACTGAAGTGGATATATTTTTAGAAGGGATAATAAGAGATTTATAGATAAAGTTTTAAACTGGATCTCATGCCATTATAATAGACCTAGAATGAAACCATAAGTGAGATAAATAAATGAGAAAAGAATGTTATCTAGAGTAACAGAGAAAAACTATGGATCCTGCAATGTAACAATAATGGTTAATACTGATAATAATAATAATAATAATAACAATAATAACAATAATAATAATAATAATAATAATAATAATAATAATAATAATAATAATAATAATAATAATAATAATAATAATAATAATAATAATAATAATAATAATAATAATAATAATAATAATAATAATAATAATAATAATAATAATAATAATAATAATAATAATAATAATAATAATGAACAATTTGTAAAGTTTAGGCTAATTAGAATTATTGGGTTTCTAATATTAGGTTATAGTTTAACAGAGCACTTTATTCCTTAGAAAACATAAAATCGAAGTTCACTTTTTTAAAGTTGAAGCAGAAGATTTAACAATAATTGAATTACGTGCATTTGAAAAATCCAGACATTAACAATTGGTGACTTCAGCATTGTAATTATAGTTTTGGACCAAGAATATGCTACATTATTGAAATTGAAAATATAAAAACATTTTTTATTATTATTTTAAATTCAGTTAAAACAATTGTATAATTTTAAAAAAGTATTAATTTTTAAATAATCCACCTTTATAATCCAATCCTTCCAGAATACCATATTTGAATAAAACAATCATAAGGCATGCAATAAATATTTGTGCATTTATTTTTTTGGAACAATAATATAAATAATATATAAAGTTTAGGTTTAGTATTTTTTGTTAATTTCAAGATACTACTAATAAATTCACAATATGGTTTTGAATTATTACAATATTATTAATAACCTAGCTTTTGTAATGCATTATCATTTTGTTATCAAATTTATGTTAATTCTCAATGCTCCTTCTATTATCATGAACTTTTTAAACTACGGAGATTTTTTTATATGTAATTCATCTTAAATCTCTTAATAATTTATAACATCTATTAATTATATATTTTATTAATTGATAAAATCACATTTTCCAATAAATTTTGAATTCACTTTCAAAAATCAAATAATGTCAAGCGTTGGTGGCCTAGAGGTTAGCATAGCTGCCTTTCAAGCAGTTATCCTGGGTTCGCTTCCCAGCTGATGCTTTGACATATGAAAAAAAAATCCAATTAATTCCATAGTGTAATTATTCATAAATTTCAAAATATTTCGAGCTGCACTTTATATATTTTTTTGTAAATATCAGTTTGCCTATAAATTTATGTGAAAATCCTTTATCAGTTCCATTTATATAGAAAATTAATTATTTGGCATATTTATATAAAAAAATATTACTTAGAATTATATGCTTTAGTTGTTTGTTGTTTTATAAATTTTTGGGAACACAAAAATACATAAAAATATTTACCAGATATTATTATTGACTTATTAAATTTTTTATACTTATTATAGATACAACACTGCTAAAAAGTGTTTCTGAGTCTTTTGACTTTATTAAGATTTAATCTCTATGACCAGATAACTCGGGGTATCTCATGTTTTGATATAGAGAGAAATAAAAACTGCTTTCTTAGCAAGATTCTTTGAAATAAAAATTAATGACTCTAAAAGAAAATTTATTACAAAATAGTAGATTATATTAGCAATAACATTATTGATTATATATAAAATACCTTTTTTAAAGGTATTAAAAGATCAGTCCTCAAGTCTTTGGGGCATTTTCCAGACTTGTTTTTTAGTATTGCCCACCTTCAAGAAAATAGTTACGATCAGGATAATGCAAATTCTCCAAAAGTTTTGTAATCAATTTTAAAGATTTAAAATGAATCGTAGAAAAAAATCATGGCCTAAATTTTTTAAATATTATTGCATCAAAAATTAAAAGTTTAATTATAATATCTTAAAGATTTACTTCCCAAATTCCAAAATAATTTTAATACATAGAAGTGGTTCACTAAAATGTTTTTTATACCAAAATAATAGATTAAAGATAAAACAGCCATTTTTATAAATATTCAACTGAAAGATAAAGGGTTTCCCAACAGTTCTTCATATAGGAATAATGGAAAAGAATGCAAGGACTCAGCACATTTTCCAATTTGTGGATAATGGGGATTTGAGCATTTTATCACTCATTTAACTTCTATCTGAGAATATCTAGGTAATCATTTACCAAACAATATTGGATGGCTAGCAGGGTTGACTATGTATAAAGGATCTGAAAGAAAAATTTTAAGTTGTAAACTTGGTCTAGTTTGAAATCCCAAATCATAGTCATGGTGAGATGATATATTACCTAAAGCATCATAAGGCCTTTCATTGAAGTAATAAACTGAGAAATTTCTAAATTAGAATTTAAAACTTTTAAAAAATATGAAAAATGTTTACAGTAGAGCATGCCATAAAAGAGTGATTATATCATTCAATAGTAGCTTTAGCTTTATGATTTTTATAATTATAAATATGTGATTTTTTCGAATGCGTTAGTGAAGCTGTAATTATACTATAATGTTTAATATGCCTGCTTAGCACTTTCGAGATTTAGTATTTAAATCTCATATTCATAGCTTTATGAATAAAGACTGTTGTGATTTATTGTACACATATGCAAATGAGCTTGAATTTTTAATTGGTTAGTCCATTATTTGGAGAGAGCAAAGCATGCCTCTCTTCTATTAATGGCACTGAGATCATTTGCTATGTAAAAAGCTTCTTTGACTTTTTTTGGCATCACTCTTCTCTGTGCAAATTATTTGGGCTGAACTGGGTTCAAATACATGGCCTGAAGCTGCTTGGTGGTCCCAGAAGATTGATGTTCCTTCATTTTTATTTTTAACCTTGTTGTATGCATACTTGTGTTGGTAAATTCTATAATTAAGAAAAGTGCTTAAAATATTTTAATGTAATATACATTATATCAATGAATTTACATAAATTTACCAAATTGCCAATACCTTCTAGATCCAGGTGCAGATTTGTAGAAAAATATAAATGTCATAATTTATTATGCAATAAAATCAGTTCAAGTAAATTATAAATGCAGCAGGAGATTTAGAGACCACAAATTGTCAATATAATTGTATTAATAGCTTCAATAATATATTTTTTATTTACACACTAAAACCAAAAACTAAAAAATATTTTTGGAAGATTTATAATAATTTATTTAACTTGAAATGCACTAATTTGAAGATGCTAGATGACCGTCTGTTCAATACTATGTCAGCACAGATATAAAATCATAGATATTTAGCTCAAGTAGTTCCCTAAATTAATTCAAGATCAATGTAGACTCATATATATATATATATATATATATATATATTACTAATACAGTATTTTAAACAAACAAATATTTAATGGAGCAATATTTTTACACATTGCTTATCATCAGTGCATCACAGCCTTTTTATCAAATTGGCCACACATATAAAATGTCATTTAAATATGCTTTCTTCTGCTCTTATATATATATATTAAGCACCACAAAATATTGTATAATGTTTCAACATATCACTGGTTTTCTAGGCTGATGATGACATCAGTTGTGATAGAAATATAAGTCCATTAGAGATTGGTGAATTTTCCATCAACATTATCACTTGAAAGTTTGTAAAATTTTCTCTATATGGCATAAGCTAAATTAATATACATATACTGAATGTTTAATGAATTGGCTTTAACTTCTGATGATGATAAGAAATCCCATTACCCTTATTCCTGGAAATCATTTGTTTTCTTATTAATCTTATCAATTATTATAAACGTTCAATAAACTAATCTTTCTCACAATATCTGCACAAGTAGAATAGTGTTAATCTGGATATTGTGCTTCAAACAAAAGGTCAGATGTAATCAGTAAATTAATCAACTGTTTATTTTTGTTGCTAATCATATAATTCTCAAAATGTTTACTGAAATCATAATTTAAAAGCATAGTTACTCTTTAATCCGCAATATTAATTGTCCAATTTCTTGCAGATTGATTAAATTACCAAAAACATAATGGCTTGGAAAATTGAAATTATTGTAACTCTTTTCATGTTAGTCTGCAATGAATCTTTTGATTATTAAAATTTTTATTGCAAAATGAGTAATCCAAGAGAGCAAAAACTGTCAACTATTTTTATGCTTTCATTACCCATCATTTACCAATCTTCCAAGGATGTGCTAAGGTCAAACTAAAATTTTAAGGTAAATATTTTTATAAATGTTTTAAATACATTGATTGTCTCATTAAATAACAACTCAATTGGTTTTGGGAAGTATACCATCAATTCATAAAATGGTATTAAATGGCTGTATTCACAAATATAAACTTTCGCAAAATCACATACTTGTTTTAATTAACATTCAAAAAATTCATAGATATATTGATAGAAAATCTTGGTAGATATTATTACTTATAAATAAACTGATTATATAAAAACTATAAATGTGTCATAGATATTTTCCAATAGCATGCCAAAAACCACATTATATGCAATATAGCGAGATTACAAGCTTACGTATAAATGAATATATTTATAGTTGATCTAACAAATATAGAGAGAACTTATATGCTTCCACATGTGACAAATACTTCAAGTTTAATATGCAAATGGAATATTGATTACATTTTTACATGTGAATCTCATAAAACTATCAACATTATTTTCAGCTGATTTCTAAAACAAATTTGAAATGAACTGCCAAATTTATATCATAAAATAAAATGTTTTTTAATTTAGATGATTCATTGAAACCAAGATAAAATTGTCTATAAAATGAAACTTAAACCACTTGAGAAGAGATGGTAGCAGACTGAAAATGCATGTGCTTTCAATATAAACTGAAGAAATTTTAATAATATATATATGTGTGTGTGTGTGTGTAATTATGTACGACTGTGATACTGGCATATGTTAATATTTATTTACAACTTTCTTTTTAATTATGTTCACACATGGCACTCAGAGAAAAAAAAGTTGCCCTAATATGATAAAATTTGCAAATTTTATGCATTTTTTTGTTTGTTTGTTTACATTTTTCTGTGTTAGGATATAATTGAAGTCATGGTAGTTGGATACAGCATAGTTTGTGACTCCATTTTACATCACTGACATCATAGTTTCATATTATCATGTGATTAGATAAAAAAGTTTGTGGTGATCTTCAACTACATTTGAAATAATGAGACTAATATTTTCAACAAGAGAATTTAATTATAAATGCTCCATCTGGCAAAATAGTTATATATAAATTTAATTCAGAAGTCATAATAATAATAATAACAACAATAATAATAGTAATACTACTACTAATAATAATAATACTAGTAGTAGTAGTAGTTCAGCAGCAAAAGTCCATTTGTTCACAACCAAGTCAGCATGCTCTAATTTTTTATCCTGATATACCTTTTTCAATTTCCGATGAGTTGGTAATTGTTTAATACTTTTGTGTTATATTTTTCATTCAAAAATTCAATTAAAATCAAGTTACCCAACTGATAATTTTGGAAAACAATATGGTAACAAAGTAGTCACATGACAGATGCTTGCCACCAGCATTATCAATACAGACTTTCAAAATCCAAAGTTCAGTCAAACGTAAGCTAATTTTTAATGTTGTTATTGCAAAGTCCGATTTTTGTTGGAAAAAAACAAATTCATTTACAAATTTCCCTGCAAGTAATTCACTTACTAAATAAACAAGTTAACTAGCTTTGTTTTTTATGCTTAAAAAGAATTCAAAATCTTAGTCTAACACAAGATAATAATATATCTTTCATCAGTTGATTACTTACTTCCAACTTTGGGTTACATTTTTTATGCAAACTTCTAATTTAAATTAAGTTATATAACAATAATTTAAAAAAAGTCATCACATGACCAGTGTTTGCCCTCAATAATACCAGCATAGAGTTTCAAAGTCCAAAGGTCACTCAATATCAGATCTTTGTTTAGTAATAAAAATTCAATTTCAAGTTCCCAGCAATTAGTTCATTTGCTCAAAATTGAGTTCACAAGCTCTGGCTGTTTATGCTTATAGTGGTGGCTATGGTTATTAAAGAACCAAAGACACCAAAAGGTATGGGTACTGAACTGGGTTCAAACCCATATGACTATATAAGCTAATAGGCTTGAATTGAAAACATTAAGATGTTTTTAATTTAAGACTCATAGTTTTGTAGTTAAATGGAGATAAAAGAGTTTTGCTGGAGGGTTGCATTAGATCCTAAGATCTAGATGCAGTGCTCTCAGATCCAAGGCTCCTCACTGATGAAGGCCATAAGCCAGAAACTAGTCTGGGGATATTGGATGAGTAGACACTAGATGGGGATTTTATGCACAAGCCTTCTGGCATCCATTGATTACTCTAGTTTGCTGTGTGTGGCAACATATATAGTGATAGTGAGTTTTGCCTGTTTCTTATAAAGGAGTCAAAACCTTAGGCTAGCAAAAAAAAAAACTTAACTTTATATGCTTTTTCAATGTCTTTAAATTTATATTTTTTTAAAAAAAATGTTATAATTAAGAACCATACAAGTGATAAATTTCTATCTAAGAAATCGCTGTAAAATACAAATTACAAAAACAGAAATTGATGAAATACATAAAACATAGCCCCCTTTCCCTGCATGAAGAAATTGCTTAAAAAATAAGTAAAATACAAATAAGTAAAATATAAATTACAAAAACAGAAATTAGTGAAATACATAAAACACAACTTTTAATATGATTGCATCATATTAAAAGTTGCAAAATGAAATGTGATGTGATAGACCTTTTACATGAAAAATGTAATTGAACTAGTCTTTTGAAATACCTGCTTACTTTTATTATGATGTATTAATTATTTTGGAGTGCTAGAAATACAGTTTATTGGGATTATTTTTATTTTTTGACGGTGTTAATATGGATTTTTTTTTTTACGCAGATGAATACAACATGGGCAATTTGAAAATAGGCGAAAAGAAAATTCAAATTTTGAGGCATTTGGAGCAAATTATTTAGAGAAGTTTGTTCAAACAGATTGCAGCACACTTAACTAATAACAGCAGATTTAAAAAAATACAACAATGATAGCATAATTTATTTAAAGAAAGTTTCAAAATGAAATGTGACATAATAGACCTCACATTAAAAAATATAATCGCTTGGCAAAATAAAATTGTTGTAATAGACATTTCATATGAAAAATGTAACTGAACCAGTCTTTTGAAATACTTGCTTAGTTTTAATATGACTTATTAATTATTTCGTAGTGCTAAAAATACAAGTTGTTGGATTATTTTTATTTTTTGACAGTGTTAATAAGGATTTTTTTTTTTCGCTGATGAATATATATTATGGGCAATTTGAAAATAGGGGAAAAGAACATTCAAATTATTATTTAGAGAATCATTCAAATTTTGAGCCTTTGGAGCAAAATTATTTAGAGAAGCTTGTTCAAACAGATTATAGCAACCTTAACTCATAGCAGCAGATTAAAAAAATTCAATGATGGCATAATTTAATAAGCTTTAGCAAACAATTATTTGAAGAAAGAAAGTAGTTCAACAGTGGTTATTTGGTGGTTTAAAAAAACAAACAACAATGGGTTAATTTAACAGCAGGCTCTAGCAAACAATTATTTAAAGAAGGTAGTTCTGCAAAATATAACATCTCAATGCAATTTCAAAGTAGGCAAAAATAACTTTCAAATTTTGAGGCTTTTGGAGCAAAGTTATTTAGAGAAACTTATTCAAACAGATTGCAGCACAGTTAACTAATAACAGCAGATTAAAAAAATAATTTAACACAAGACGTGGACAGATTACAGCAATTTAGATATTTTAAAACTTACAATGATGGTATACTAATGGCTTGTAACATAGCATCGAATACATCTTCATCATGGTGCAGTCATCATCACATGAATTTGGCTAAGTATGACTCCAGGTGATGCTGAGTAGTCTCCCTCTCTCTTTTATTACACCATTTCACTAGCCCCCAAAGTCTTTCTATATTTTGTGTGTGCACCCCAGTTAAAAGGATCGACAAAATTATAATTGTGATTTACTTTGAAATGTTGATAACCTGCAGCATTCAATTCATCACTTTTGTAGGTCTTCCAATAGTCATAATATATGGAAGATCTTGGTACTATATGTTGTTTAATGGCATCTGAGAGAATAAATGCTGTTTGACCTGGGATAGTGACCATGAAGCCCTCTTTTGTTTCTCTACATAAGCCACCATTTCAGAAAAATTCTTCCCTGTTGGTTTTTGCATTTAGTAAATAGAGTTTTGTTGACCTCTATAATTTTTCCTGTGCCTTCAATTTTTCAGGATGGAGGAGATAGCAGGCTTTCTTTACAGGCCTGTTTAAATCCAAATCATTTATTCCTGATTGTATGGTCAATTGGTTTTTACTCCAATAATAAATGATTCAGATGGCTGTTACAAATGATAATCTGCAGTTCTCAAACCAGATTCCTTTCTGAAGTTCTATGGAATTTGACACACATCAATGTTGCATTTCCATTGTGTCCTTGGGCTCATATAAAGTGTCATTTGATGGCCATTGATGCACACTTTTTGAGAGGGCAAAATACTTTTACTTTGGAAGAACTCCATTGCCTCATGTTCTGTCCTTTGATCATGTTGAGTAAAGAAAGATGCTACTTAAATTTCAGCATGGGTTTTTGAAATGTTGCCTGAAAGTTTGTGCATGTTTAATATTGGTATTCATCTGTGGAAAAAAAATACATATTAACACCATCAAAAAATAAAAATAATCCCAACAATTTGTATTTCTAGCACTCCAAAATAATTAATACATCATAATAAAACTAAACCAGCATTTCAAAAGACTAGTTCAGTTACATTTTGATTAAATTTGTCAGCCCAAGCAATTATATTTTTCATGTGAAAGGTCTATTATGTCACATTGCATTTTGCCAAGGAATTACATTTTTTAATGTGAAAGGTCTATTATATCACATTTCATTTTGCAACTTTCTTTAAATAATTGTTTGCTAAAGCCTGCTATTAAATTATGCCATTGTTGTTGTATTTTTTTAATCTACTGTTATTAGTTAAGTGTACTGTAATCTGTTTGAACAAGCTTCTCTAAATAATTTTTCTCCAAAAACCTCAAAGTTTGAATGCTTCTCTAAATAATAATTTGAATGTTCTTTTTGCGTATTTTCAAATTGCCATGTTGTATTTATCTGCATTAAAAAATCCATATTAACACCATCCAAAAAATTGTATTTTTAGCACTCCAAAATAAATAATATGTCATAATAAAACTAAGCAAGTATTTTAAAAGAATATTTCAGTTACATTTTTCATGTGAAAGGACTATTATGTCAGATTTCATTTTGCCAAGTGATTATATTTTTAATGTGAGAGATCTATTATGTCACATTTCATTTTGCAACTTTCTTTAAATAATTTTTTGCTAAGGTCTGCTGTGAAATTATGCCTATTTTTTAATCTGTTGTTATGAGTTAAGTGTGGTGCAATCTGTTTGAACAAGCTTCTCTAAATAATTTTGCTCCAAATACCTCAAAATTTGAAAGTTCTTTTTGCCTGTTTTTAAATTGCCCATGATGCATTCATCTGTGTAAAAAATCCATATTTAACACCATCAAAAAATAATCCCAACAAATTGTATTTCTAGCACTCCAAAATAATTAATACCTCATAATAAAAGTAAGCAGATATTTCAAAAGACTAGTTCAGTTACATTTTTTGTGTGAAAGGTCTATTACATCACATTTCATTTTGCAACTTTCTTTAAATAATTGTTTGCAAGCCTGCTATTAAATTATGCCACCATTGTATTTTTTAATCTGCTGTCATTAGTTAACTGTGCTGCAATCTGTTTGGTTAACTGTGTTGCAATCTGTTTGAACAAGATTCTCTAAATAATTTTGATCCAATAAATTTCCCACAATGTCTATCTTTTATAAGTATTTTTTTGTATGGCACATTTCATTTTGCAACTTTTAATATGATGCAATCATATTAAAAGTTGTTTTATGTATTTCACCATTTTCTGTTTTTGTAATTTGTATTTTACTTACTTTTAAAGCAACTTATTCATCTGGGGGGGGTTGTATTTTATGTAGTTCATTTTACAACTTTTAATATGATGCAATCATATTAAAAGTTGTTTTATGTATTTCACCATTTTCTGTTTATGTAATTTGTATTTTAGTTACTTTTAAAGCAACTTATTCATCCAGGGGGGGTGTATTTTATGTAGTTCATTGATTTCTATTTTTGTAATTTGCATTTTACAGCAATTTCTTCAATAGAAATTTATTGCTTGTATGGTTCTTGATGGGTACTACAGCATCATCTAGTGGCACAGTACAGCACACTGAACAATGTGTGTTATGCAAATCAATTAATATATTCCACTCATATGCAGATATATATATGTTTATAGAAACCTATTATGAAATAATGTAATCAGTGTAATAACTTGAAATTTGTATATTAATCTTGTAAATCACAATGTGATAACTTTTATTATTGTATATTATTCAAAATCAGAAGCCTGATTCTACAGACCTTGTATTCAATGATTAAAATTGTATTAAATCATCATTTTTGTTCACTATAACAGTAAGAGAGTTTATGTTCTCTGAGCTAGATTTGTTCAATAACAGTTGATATATAAATGAGAATGTATATTAGTGCTTTTGGGCATCCAGAGATGATCAATCATCATCCTGGTTGGTGAAAAAGAGAATACTCTTAAAAGCCCATGCACTACCTTTTATTTTAGTTTAGTCTTAGAAATGTTTATAGTTGGACAGTACATTAATGGTACTAAGTGGCCAGAGCTTTGATGATGAACAGCATGTTTTAATGTCCCAGCATTATTGTTTTTCTGATTTTTTATTATGTATTCTGATGGAGGAGCACTTAAGTGGTACATGCAAATTAAGATGTTTAAACAATTTCCCAAGCTGGCAAGGGTTCAAGAGTTACCCTGATCTTCAGAAGACCCATTTCCAATCCAGTCCCAAGATTGACTGTTGATTTACTGTATTAATTTATAGTGATTTATTTGTAGATCATTCATGATGATGAATGGTTGGAGTTTTGAGTATTACCATTACTTTTTGATAATGCTGGTTGATATATGAGTAATTATGATTATAGTTGCTCTAAGGAGTTAACTGATCTAGCTGGCTGATCTCTCAGAGATTCTCTAATCTCATGCTCTTTTTAATATATAACATTGCTTATATATATATTTATTATTAAACATTACTTTAACATTTTTTAATAACATCTTACTATTATATTATATTACTTTATAAATTTATTATTTAATATTAACGATTTCTTTAATATCACTATCTTACTTTATTATACTAGTAATAAATTTTAAATTGAATTGACTGGGGTGGATGATAAGTTCCATCACCCCAGTTCAAATCACTCCTTTACTCCCCATCTCATTACACTGGATAATCTAAGATTTTTCATGAGGAAATAAATCATAATAAAAGAAAAATCAAAAAGACAATTTTGATGAATAGAAATACAAATTTATAATTTATAGGGCAAAGTATCACCTTGAGAGATAACAAGCTGGCATTTATTTCTGCTAAATATAAATATAAATGGTTCCAATTGAAAAAAATAAAAAAATAATTAGAAGTATTTCTACATTTTGTAATATTTATTTCTATTGTTAATATTTTATTGTTTTATTATTATTACATTAATTAATGTTAAATGGATATTTAATTGAATATATATGTATGTAAATATTACGACAATTGGATGAATAAGTATCAAACATCCTATACTCAAGTCAATAACACCATCCACTTTAGAAAATACATTAATGATTATTAATTATATATTAGGCTAGAAATTATATTATTCCTAGATCAGAAGTAAACACTTTAAGTTTAATGAAAGTTTTAATTCTCTATATATATTGTAACCTTTTACTGTGCTGTTTCAAAAAAAGATTTAAATTTTACATAATGCTTAAAATTTTAAATTTATGAAGCACACAGTTGTATTAATATTAATTTTTAATCTATATAAGGTATTAAAAGCTTAATCTATATTATATAAATGTAAGATTCTGTCAATTTAACCAGCAGACATCTTTTATAATAATCATACATACTTTAAAAGTCATATTTATTTCAATTGTAATTTTATTTAATAATTATAAGCATATTTAAATTATATTTGTCAAAATTTATAATATTCATCTAATCTCATAATAGTTATAATAGGAATATTTATTTACTTTTTATTACAGTGGCTCTTTAAAAGTGTGTGCATGGTTATGCTGACTGAATCTTAGTGAACAAGAATAATAAATGGATTTTACTTCCTTGTTGGAAATAATATTTTATTCCAATTAAGGATATTAAATTATTTAATATTACAATTTTTAAATAGTAATAATTTTATCTTTAATATAGTTATTAATTATATTATTTTTGATTTAAATAAATAATTATTATAAAGAATCAAATTTATAGTTGTAGTTAAATTTAAAAGTAATTATATTTATTGTTAAATGTTTAAATATTTTATTAAATTAATATTGCTTGAAATTGTAGACAAAATTAATTGATGCAAAAAATTTCTAGTTGATTAAAAGTTGATGACCAATGAAATGGATTTAATTAAGGGTCTAAAGTAATACTGTCTGCAATGTAAAAGGTAAGAGCAGACACAAATTTTGAGGAATTGATTAAACAGTAAAAACTAATAAACCTGTTTTTTAGTTCTTTCAAATTGAAAAATTTTGTTTTATTTTAAATAAGTTAAAAGTTACCTTCTAAGCTGAATAATTATATAATAAATGTTTTAAAAGGATTATAAAGTGATAATGGAGTAAATCCAAAATTCTTCATGGGGGAGCTAATCCAATCTTGAATATTAAATTATAATCAAACAATGGTTGCTATTGGAAATTTAAAGAAACAGCAGCATTATTTTCAGGAGAAAATGGAAAGAGATTACCAACAAGTTCCAAGAGTTTGCAAATATAATTACATTAAGGCTATAACCTTAAGACCATGCACCTGCATGTCCTTAAGGTTATAGCCTTAATATATATATATATTACTTTATGTAATGAGTATGGACTTAACAAATTTAATTATTACAAATGTAATTATGTAAGAATATATTTTGTTATAACTTTATTTTTAATGAGTGTAATAATTAATTTACTAAGGAACCTTTATTTATTTAAAATGAACAGTTATTATAGAATTTGTAAAACACTTTATAGAACTTTTCAACTAACTATCTAATAATAATTATCAACTTATTTTTTTAAAAAAGTTATACTGAATATAATGACTTGAATGCTGAAATAATGTTAAAACTAAATAAGAATAAATAATATATACTTTTAATAGTAATGAAGGAATTTACCTAGAGTGATTAATGTTTTAATATAATACTAAAATGAATAGTTGTAAAGTAATTCTTGCATATATTGAAAGATGTGTATCTTTGATGAAGATCTTCAAGATTATGATAATTTAAAAGAAGAATTTGTTTATTTCAATAAATAATATTAAAGAGAAATATGAATTATGATATTTTAATAAACCAGAACCAATAGATATGAGTATATCTGACTTAATAAAATAGATAAGAAAACATGAACGATAAAAGTTAATAGTTATTACTGACAACAGAAAAACCAATTATATAATATGCTTCTCATGGATAATGAATATAAAAACTGATAGTTAATATTTGATGAAGTACTTTAAAAATAATTAAATGTTCAAGATTTTAAGTTCCTAAGATGAAGTTAAGGATCCTATAATAAACAGTGAAAAACTCTCAGGAATTTAAGAAATCTTTATTAGTTATGGATTTTTTTATTATTTTAAAATGTTATATTTTAAACAATGTGTTATCAAGCAGGAGGAAAGAGAAAACGACAAAAAAAATAAGAATTTGAAACTACTGACCATCTTCATGGTAACAACTGTGGAGTATTTTGGGAAGTTCTTTTTTTTAAAAAAAAAAAGAAAAAAAAATGATTGAAAAAGTTTTCAATTTTTTTTTTTTTACAATTAATATGTATTTATAAGATGTATTTTTAGCATGAGAAGGAAATTAGTTAAATAATTTATATGTTTATTAATGTTTTAAAATTAATAATTTTAATATAACATTAGATTTTAGAGTTTAAAATTAAAAGTATATTGTGCTTATTTATAAAATTGTTTCATGGGCGTACCAACGAACTGACGAATGGTGATGGGTAATTTTAATAATATAATTTGATGTATTTTACTATGCATTAAGTGTAATGGTTTATTTATTTAAAAAGTGGTCTATATTAGATTATCAGTTTATTGTACTGGAATATATTTTGTGGTACAGAAAGAATAATAATTAGAAGTCAAAAAAAAGGTATATTGCTAAGAGAAATATTAATATAAAAGAAGTGTATAATTTTTTTTAAATACAGCTAACTTCTCCATCAACTTAAGTAAGGGAGTGCACCCCAAGGACATCCTGATGGTGGTCTATTCGCATGGATCACCAATGATTGTCACTTTTTGTGGCATAGCACCCCAATGCTTTTTATTGTTTAGCAAGAACTCACCTCATTAGAGATTGTAAGACCAGAATATGTAAAATCTGCAGCACAAAAAGAAAAAAGAGTACATAGATGCCCAAAAAAGAAGATAAAAGGATAATAAACATGGAAAATATAAATAAAAATATCTCGATCAATCTCATCCATCTGGATGAGACTCAGAATGAAACAGAAATCAACAGCAGAATGACATGAGCACTAATACTAATTTTACAAATACAAAACTACAATCTCCAGAAATGAAATACCTACTCAATGAGATAAGTGAAACATCAATCTCTGATTTACGAGGCCTGACATACAAGGAATCAACAGACCAATCCAGTAAAATATGTAACATTATAACCACCATCGACCCACAGACAATCAGTGACATACCTGAAGAGAAATCAAGTGATAGTGAACCTAGTTCAGATAAAACATTAACTAATTACATCCCTAATAACTATATGATAGAAAGCTAATTAGAAGTTGATTCTACATGGTCTTCTTTAGACCATGAAGAGAAGGAAAAACTTCAAACTCAAGTTATTCAAATAAAAATGACCCCATGGAAAAAATAGAAGACAAGAAAGCGAATAAAGAAGAGCTTGAACTTGATCTCTCCACCCAACTTGAGTCAAAGTAGTGATGAAGAACAGAAACAAAGAAAAAAAGATTCACCATCTCCAGAGACCAGCAGCTGTCATACAATGACTGATGAAGAGAAGAAAACTCAAGATCATTGGAAACAAGATCAGCTTATATAGAAGGGCCAATTTCTATAATCAGACAAATCCCAGCCAGATGACTTATCAACTGAGGAATAGGAAAAGACTAATGAGTGATTATTGGATCAATACGAGTATATATCACGAAACACAAATTAAATGAAAGTTGAAATTCTTTGTGATTAATGTTCATGGCTTTAACACACTCAATAGAGTTCATGCAATAAAAGATTGGTTAATTAAACATAAACCCAATATTATATGCATGACCAAAACTAAAATTTCATAACAATTCAAATCATAAAATTCATCTAACCTTTCAAAATCTCAGTTATTTCAATTGCTCAACCTCAATGACTGCAGCAAGAGGAGTGGTGATTCTAATCAATTCAAGATTAGACCCCCTTCCAGCTTTAAAATGTTATAACTTGATTCAAACTGTTTAATCGTGCATTTAACCTATCATCAATTCAAATCAACCTAATATACCTATACTTGAAAAATGATCAAAGCTTAATTAAAAATGTGATCAACATCATAAACTCAGTTATCACATCTAATCAATCCCCAATAATTATTAGGGATGATTTCAATGTAACATACAACAAATTCAATAAAAAGTATATCCACTGTCTCACCAGAGTGGTTATGTGTGGAGAAGGCCTATTCCCCAACAATGCCTTCCCCTTTTGCACAAAAAAGACCATCTCTCTTATTGACCTTGTTTACTACTCACCCAGTTAAAGTGTGCACTTTAACATCGATGGAAAACTCTGGCCTATCTCTTTCTCTGATCACCTTGCTCTAAATATAGGTCTGAAAGTTGACACTAGGTGGAAAGTCATTGATGGAATGGATAGGACTATTACAATGATACTCAAGCAAACAACTCCAGAAAAGCTTTCTCTGAAGCCTATATCTGCTTCAATAAAATTGACATCCTGAAAATGCCGGGACAGGAGGCTTGATTCTCCTTCATCACCATTCTCTAATACATAATCAATGAAATTACCTTAAAAAAGGTCCAATAAGATTACTTGCAGATCTGGATTCAATAGACAATGAAATTAGAGCAACCACACCACCCATCTCAAATACAGAATTTGTTAAATGTGTCCTTGCCCTCAAGAGCCAATATAAAGACTGACAGAGATCTCTGGCTGAATATTTATCCATCAAGTGGGCTTGGAGATTTCTGTCAGACCAGCGGTGTTGGTCTAGTAGTTACATATGGTGGGCTCTGGGGACAAAGAACAAAAAAGCCATACCACAATTATTAACAATAAAAGACAAAACACTCATAGGCTCAGAGATGATAAATACTATTTGGCAGCATTTTTGAGCAAGGCTTCAATCGGAATAGAGTGGGGTTATCAGTGAGGCTATATATCTTGACCTGGATAATTCTTATGATATAACTTTGAAGAAGATATGGCTTAAGATTAAGATTCTCCCAGAAAGAATTCACCCAGAGGTACATGGAATACCAGAATTCATTCTTCTGCATTTGGAAATATTCTCCGCACCCATAATCAAGGCCATGATTGACCACCTTACAGAGAGATATAGAGAAATTAAGAATTTATACCCGATATCCCTTGTCCCATTTTTAAAAAAGATAGAGGGAGTCTCTGATCTAAACAGTCTAAGGCCCATTTTGATGATCTCCCTATTAATAAAAATAATTGAGCAGCTACTCAAAGATCAAATGCAAAACAAAAATCCTCAAATTTATTTCCGAAAATCAATATGCTAGGAAAGGGGAATCATCAATTAATACCATCAGTCAAATGAAACCCCTTCTAGACTATATTAGGGCCAGAAGAATGTCCAAACCAACCATCATCAAACTAGATATTGAGACAGTGTTTGACTCCATCAGACCAAACATCCTGATAGACATCCTCCAAGAATACGAGGTGCTGTGAGTTTACCTCAAAATAATCACCAACCTGCTAACAAATAGATCTATATTCATCACAATGAATGGTAAAGTTGCCCCTGGGTTTGATCCTTTCATCTTGATTCTTCAGGGATCTCTACTCTACATGCTATTATTTATAGCATATATTAATCTGCTGCTGAGAGAGATGAGAATATCACTTCTGGGAGTATGTGTGCCAACCATTGGATGAGAGATAAGGCACATCAGTTATATATGGATGATGTACTTTGCTGTTTTCCCTTGCAGCAAATATATGCTCAAATTAGAAAAAAATATATCCAATTACACCAACAATTTCAAACTGAAATTTAACATGACAAAACCATCCATGTGGAAATAGCTAAATAGAAAGAGAATAAAAACAAACTGTGAATCTGCAAAAATTTCTAGGTTTTTATTTTTACAAATCAAATGGACTGATGAGGCACCAAATTGAAGAAACACTACTAAGCTCAATACAATGGGCAATCACTTCACTTACTGGGCCATACATCTCATTGCAAGGTAAAGTCACACTACTCAACTCGCTGGTGTTTTTGAAAATTACCTATTTCTTGGCTGGGATATGCCCATCCAAAAAATTCATTTAAAAAGTAAATGCCTTTTGTACTAAATTGTTTTGGGGATGAAATGTCACCACTATCAATCTCCGAACATTGCATACACCAAGAAGACTTAATGGCCTTTCACTCCACTCTATAAAACACTAATCATACAAAACAACTATAACTCACTATTTAATATAACAAACAAATACCCAACCTTATCACCCAAAAAAGACATTACAAACGGTAATTGACTTAAAAGAAAACCCAATCACAAATAAAATAAAATACTGGACAGCACATAAATTACTAAATGAAGAGAAATGCACAATTAATGGAAAATTGGACATCACCAATCAACAACTAATATATAAATCTCATTGTTGGTTCATCAAACTAAAGTATCATGATTTCATAATCAAATATAACTTGGACTCTCTTCCCATGAATGCCTTCCTAGCACACCAAAGAAACATAAAGAAAATATACCCTATGTGCCAGATGTGTAACAGGGAAGAGAAATCCATTGATCATATACTTTATTTTAATAATTAGTTAATTTTACATTTTAAGACTTTAAACTTTAGTTTATATAAAATTCAAAATATTGTTCTAAAATTTAAAAAATAATAATTTCAATTATTTTCTTTTATCAGAGACTGATGAAGAAACAGATTCATCAAGGAATTGAATAAAATATTACATTCAGTTAGAAAAACTTATAAGATGCAATGATCTAAATTACCATAGAACATTCCAAGATGGATAAACAATCCATTTGGGCAATTTATACCCATTAAATGATGCATCAAACAAGGCATTTATGCAGAAATAAGGCTTACAATTTTTATGTACTTTGTGTTATGGTGCATACGATGTAAACTATCGGGAAATTGGTATATCCACAGGAAATGGAACTAAGGGAAAATCGTAAAAAAATCAAACAAAAACAATTTAATAGCTCCAGATTATTTAGTAAATGCCACTTGGAAAAACTTCAAGTAAAGAAGATGATTGCTAAGTCTATAGAATTAAACCGCTGGGGAAGCATCTACATACACAGAAATAGACGTTAAAACTGTATTATTCACATCTGAAAGCATAATGTAATAAGATAAATCAATTTATGTTATATTGTATTGGCATGTAATAACAAATTTGTATATTGGTTTGCATCGTATAATAAATTTCTCTTAATAAAAAAAAACAGGAAAAAATAAAACAATACTAAATTAAATATTCAAATGTTAAGTTTATATCTAAATAAATATAGCCATTGTTAATTAAATTAAAAATTTGTTGCATTCTTTTCATACTTAAAAGGAATTTACCATAATTATTTTATTGGAAAAAAAAATTATAATGTATTTGTAATAATCAGGATTTTAAAGAGTAAAAAAAAAGCAAATGTTTTATATTATTTGTATATGTTTGTTTATTATAAAATAATTTTTAGAATAAATATACAGATCTAGTGTCTGAACCTATCCTGACACCTCTCTGAGGAGTGCCAAAGCACAAAACCATGGTCAGGGGTTTGAGGAGGGTTCCTGACAGAGATATTTTAAGTGCTGGCTCTGGCTAAGCATTTATCATAAAGCTTGTAGAGGAATTGGCAATCCTTATTGTTTATAAATATACATATTTTAAAAAAGTGATGTTTTTATTATAAATATACTTATTCCCAAGAAGGATAAAATTATATTACACCTTTGTGCTAAAATTGTCAATCTTTACAATAAAAAAAAAAAAAAATTTATATTTTATATTTTATTTAAAAACGAATTTGTATTATTACATATAAGTACAGAGATATGCATTGTCTTGGTAAGTATGTGTTTAAAGAGACATTTTACTTAAACTATCACTTCAGTTTAATATTATTTATTTTAATATTGTTTTAATATTGTTACATCATTTTGAAAAAATTCTTAATATGAATGATATTTGATAATGTTTTAGAATTAATTCAATATATGTAATTTTGTATGGTTCACTATAAAAATTACTCTAATATTTGATGATAGCAGTAAACCTGATTTCAGACACAACAGTTTATGGTTATGCAAAACTTATCTCTATTATATTAGTATTGTTAATAATTTTTGACTTTCGCTTTATTTTTCTTAGAACTGGAATGATTTTACTCACTCGCAAAGGGCTGCCACTGGTTCTGATGAAGGTTTCTGGTATTTGTTTAAATAAATTTTTTTTTAAAAAAAAATCAGATGATGCAATGGATGTTTAATTTGTTGCAGTTTTTTTTTTTTTCAAATTAATTATTTCTGCATTAATTATTGTTTACAAATTCTTAATTAATGATTATCAAAATCAATTTAATTTTCAAAATTATTGACAACATTTAAAAAAATACTGGTTTTAGAAAAAGATTTCTAATTATGATTATAACAAATTTAAGAATAATTAGAGATTTGATTTTAATCGATTTTTCTTTTTAAACCAAAGCTTTAATTGTCAAAAACATTAAAAATGAATAAACTATTAAGTTTAAAGTCAAACTAAGAAAAATATTTTTTTGGCTGAAGAAATTTTCAAAGAAAATGTTTGATCATTTGTGATAGTCCTGTTACTATATACATTTTTTGTCTCAAAAACAAATGAAATAATTTTAAAAAATAAAAAGTTTGCATTGCATTCTTATATCTCTTGTAATATACAAGAGACAAAATATTTAAACTTTTTAAATATACTTATAAAAAATATATATCGAACCGGGTCCTCCCCCCCCCCCCGAATTAAAGAAGTTTATTCTTATAGGATTAAATACCTTTTAAAATAATCCTTTATAATACAGGAATGGACCGGCCCCTTCAAGCAGAGGGAGAATACCATCGATAGCATAGCCATCAAAAATACCCATGGTCAGATTGAGCTGTGCAAAGCATAACACAATCACATTTCCAGACTGTGGTCCTCCTCAACTCCTGGATTCAATCCCCTATCATCAAGTATTTTATTTGTTTTGAGGATCAACCTCAGGTGCCATACAACTATAGGTTATATAGTCAGCATGTTTCAGATGACAGGCACCCAATCCAGTACTTGACATATCTTATGACTAACTCACATTCTGTCTCCGGGTCCAGCACATTTATTTAACACAAAATAACTCTACACTAATTTACTGGTGACACTGTGACAAGAGAGAGAGAGAGAGAAAATAGACAAAATAATAATTAAGCAAACATTATTATTTAATTATGACACATTAACATTAAATTTTACACAAAAAAATGTAAATGATGATTTTAGGCTATAGTTATAATAGTCCTTTGTTAAAGTTCATTTGATTTAAAATCAAATGTCTATTTAGTTATTTAAATTAACTTTACCTATGTTTTCATTTATGTGTATTTTCCAACTGGTTGGCCTTTGGATTCCATCGATGGTTCCAGGGCTTGTCTTCATTTTTTTTGACTCAACAATTGGGGAGAGAGTATGCGGCAGCTTCTATTTCACAATCTAGGCATTGTTTCTAGGCATTGATTTAGGAAGGATAACTGGTGACTTTGGGGCATGAAGCCCTGCCAAATACTCCAATGGCTCATGTGGCTTATGCATTATGTAGACTACAGTAGTAATGACTGGTTCGTTATCACATTTAGACTACAGTAGTAATGACTGGTTTGTTATCACATTTAAAGTTCTCCAAAACTCTAAATGTGCATTCTTCTACATTGTGTATAGCTATACTCTGAATTGAATGAATAATAATCCTAACTGAATCAATAATGGCATGAAGACTGGACTAGTTCATCACAAAATGAAAGCCAAAACTATTCAATCACAGAATGCAGACCAGACTAATTTACAGACTTAAGAACAGAATGAATAAATCACAGACCCAACTAAATAATAATAGGCTATAACAACTTTATATACTTTTTTCTTTCATTGTTTTAATTTCTTATCATTATTTTTAATTTTGATCATAAGTTAAGTCTATTTTTTAATTAGTTTTACATTTCATTAACTGTATTTAATATCACATGATCACCATAGGGTGGCACTACTGTATAGAGACTTTTGCCTTGTATTTAATATCAAGGCGTTATAGACATGCTTCAGTTTTTTTAAATTTAAAATTGCATTTTTCACCCTCTGCTGAAAATTTTGTGAAACTTTTTTTTACGGCTTTAAAATTCATATATATATATATTTTAATATTTTAAATATTTAAAAAATCAATAGATGGCTTGGAAATCCAAGAGGCAGTCCAAAAAATGATGCAAGCTCTGCTGATGATGGATACCCATTATATATTTCATGATCTCAAAAGTTTGCATGTTCACTTCGAGAAAATATTACAGTGGTGTAACAACTTCATTTTCTGGAAAGTTTATGATTACATTGGTAATGTAATTATGTAATAATTACTAAAAATGAAATGTAAATGTATTTACATATTCATTTTTTACAGAAATGTTTTATTTTTAAATATAAAACAATATTTTCTTTTAAATATTGTTACTATAGAGATTATGATCATGAGAAACACAGCTGTCTACAAAATGAGGTCATTCACCTGATTGGTATTATATTTAGCTATATCATAAAAATTATGAAAAACTTGTAAACTTTTAAAGCATAATTTGATAGATTTAGTAGTTATTAAAAAATTTATTTAGATTTTTAAATCAAATTTGAAACAATGAAGATTTTGTTCATTTTATAAATTGAATTGGCACCACCTAAAATTTGATGACATGACTACATTTGTTTTGAATATGTATATATTTTTAAAATAATTCCATAAATCAAATATGATTTTTTTAAATTTATTTAATTTCTAAACAAAAATATCTATCAAATGAGATCAAATTTATTATATTCTGATAAATAATAAAGGTTTAATAACAAAATGAAATTTGAGAGCTTAAATCTATTAAATCTAGTGAGAACAAAGAAAGCTGTCAGAAAAAATAGTGAAAATATGTAGGGTTAATCTAATTGATTTTTACATTCCACATTATCTATTCTTTTCTTAGATTAACCTTCTATTGCCATTTGAGATAGTTTACATGTTTTTCTTTTAATTAATTTAATCAGTATTCTTTTTAAACTAATTACATTTTCAGGAGAGTTTTCTTTTATTAACAAATATTATTCTAATTTATTTTCATATCTCAAAACATCAGTTGGGAAGCAAACCCACGACAACTGTCTGCAAGCAACTGCTTGCTTGCAAGGTGACTGTGCTGACCTCTTGGCTACCAACGCTTGACTATTCTAATTTACCACTATTGTTTATTTTTACTTTATAAACAAAGAGAGTTTTTTTTTTTAAAAAAGTGAGTTTTTAAATATTTCCCTACCCCATTCTCTTTTTAAAAAAAATATAATGTTTTTTTTTTATTTTACAGAATTGCATTTTAAATATCTTAAAACAAAAGAACACTATTCTAAAACATATTATACTTTCTACTTTTGTTTTTATTAATAATTTAATCATTTATTTTTAAATTATAATAATATAATGCTAGCTATATGTGTGTATTTTATACATATATTTCTCACTAGTGTTACATCACACCCCTCATGGTTTGAGAACTAAAATGCATCAGTTTAACCCATTTTAGCTCTGACATTTTATTTATTATTATTATTACTTTTTTCACTTTACCGTTTTATTTATTTATTTATGTAATATTTTTCTATCAAATAAGTGTTCAATTGCATACAGATTAACAAATTAGATAGGGAGATCTTTTTTATGCTGCTCGATCTTATCAGACCATAATCTACATTGACTGGCAATGATTATGTTATATGTGACTGACCATGAAGAACAACATGCATCTTTATTATGTGTATGAAGAGGGTAAATGCTAAAAATGGCAGAACACATCTGTTTAATATCCAACTTATGCAATAAATATTATAAAATTAACTTTATTAAGTCCTGGAATTTCTCTATCAGCATGTTGAATGATCCCATGACTTTCTCCAATGGGGATCTTAAAAGATATGGGGTCAATGCAAATGGTAGTATTCATCTACTGATCATTCAGCTTATACTACAAACAAGGCTTATTACAACATGTTGAGAATATTTCTCCCAACGAATTGATTTGCAGCTTATCTGGTCTATTTTTCCAGGGCACATATTTATTTAGATAGGGGACTGGTCCAGAACCTTTCTTCTGGAACCTCATCCTATCGGATGATCTCTCCTGTTTAGCCTATTATGGGTCTTGAGTTCACATAGCAACAGCTTACATGTAATACTCCTTTCAACCTCTATCTGCACTTTCCCATCTTCATGGTTCTAATAACCTACACACAATCTACACTTACATTATTTTGCATCATTTTATTTATTTATTTTATTGTATATTTATACTAAAAATTTATTATTTTACTTTAAATAATAAAATTCCCATTCTACTTGTATTTATCTATTCTAAATATAAAAACATTCTTATTTTAATGCATTTATCCAACACTATTTTCTTTACATTATTAACTCTCAAAACCAAATATTTTATTTATTTAACTCTATTTCACATTCTTTCCATTATTAACTTTCAAAAAAAAAATTCTTTTATTTCTTTAACATTATTATCATAATCTGTCTACAATAAATCTTTGCTTTGTTTTTTTTAAAAAGAAATCTATCCTGTTGATATGAACTCTAAATCCCTCTAACTTTTTGTCAGGTGATTTTTAATTTTCAGTATTTTTTTTTCTATTTTTAAATCAATCAAACAAAGTGTTTGACAAAGTCAGACCCCAGTAATAAATTATTTATCATTTCTGACTGTATTGTCTACTCTCTTTCTCTTTTTTTTTTTTTTTACCAATATATACTCTTCCTAAAACAGGCAAAACTCTTTCCATACATTAGTGCTACTCAAAGCAAGACAGAGTAAGCAATGTATGCCAGAAGACTTGTGCATAAAATCTCTATCTAGTGCCTACTCATCCAATATCTCCAAACTAGTTTCCGGCTTATGGCTTTCATCAGTGAGGAGTCTTGGATCTGAGAGCACTGCACCAAGATCTTAGGATCTAATGCAACCCTCCAGAAGTCACCTTTTATCTCTACATAACTACACACAAATATTTTCAATCTAAACTCAGTAGCCTATATAGTCATGTGAGTCTGAACTATTTTAACAACAGTTATGAGCAAGCATGGGAAATAGTGATCATATGATGTTTAAAGGTTTAATAAACTCTATTTTATATTTTTAATTCTTTTAATTCTTAATATTTGCTTCAGTCTATTTGTTTTCTCACATTGCTCACTATTTTTAACTTTTTATTACTATGCAATTTTGCATTTACTTTAACTTTTATTATTATGCAATTTGGTGTTTGTTTTAATTTTTAGTTTTGGACTTTTTTAATTTTAATTATGATTTTACTTTTTTAATCTTTGATTATTCTGGGTCAATTTATGACACTTCATCACTCATACTGGACAGCATTTGAATTGGGGTCCCTTGAAGAAAAGATGCTTATTCTTGCTAGGGTTTAACTGGGTTTAATTCCCTTTTATAATAATTTTAAAAAAACATGGAAACAGACCAACCCCTTCAAGCAGAGAAAAAATACCATTGATAGCAGAGCCATCAATAATAATCATGGTAAGATCGAGATATACTACGCATAACATGACCATATTTGCTCTTCATGGGGCCCAACCTTGAGTGCTGAATTCAAACCAATGCCATCCAAAATATTGTATTTGTTTTGAGGATCAACCCTCAGCTACTAGCCAACCATAGGTTGTACAGACAAGTATCAAAATGTCTTTACCTATGTTTTTCATGATTGTCAATTCCACCCCATTAGCCTTTGGTTTCCATCTAATGGTTCCAGGGCTTTTCTCTTCATTTATCACTCAATAATAGGAGAGACAGAGTATGCAGCAATTTCTATTTCATAATCTAGGTTTTGGTTCCGGGCATTGATTTAGGCAGGATAGTTGATGACTTTGGTGCATGAAATCCTGCTGAATACTCCTATGGCTTATGTGGCTTCTGCATTATGTAGACTGCAGCAGCAATGACTGGTTTGTTATGGCATTTAACATTTTCCAAAACTCTGAATCTACATTCTGTATAGCTAGACTCTGAATTGAATGAATAATAATCTGAACTGAATCAATACTGGCATGAAGACTGAACTAGTTCAATCACAAAACAAAAACCAGAACTATTGAAATCACAAAATGCAGACCAGACCAATTTACAGACTTAAAGAGCAGAATGAATTACAGATTACAGACCTGACTAAATAACAATAGGCCATGGTGACTTTATATATTTTTTTCTCCCATTGTTTTAATTTTTTATCATTTTTTAAATTTTGATTGTAACTTAATTGTTTTTTTAATTATTTTTACATTTTGTTAATCTAATTGATTTTTATCATTCGCACATTATCTAATCCTTTCTTAGTTTAACTTACTATCACTCTTCAAGATGGTTTACATGTTATTCTTTTAATTAATTTAATCTGTAATCTTTTTAAACTAATTACATTTTGAGAAAGTTTTCTTTTACAAACAAATTTTATTCTAACTTATCACTAATGTTTATTTTTACTTTATAAACAAATAGAATTGTTTTAAAAGGAGAGAGTTTTTAAATGTTTCCCCTACCCATTCTTTTTTAAAAATATATATATAACACAATTTTTATTTTATTTTACAAAATTGCATTTCAAAAAATCTCAAAACAAATTAAAACTACTCTAAAACATATTATACTTTCTTGTAACAGTCAGATTTGTACACTAATGCAACAAAATTCAGAGCCCAAGCAAAATATACCAAAGCTGACCGTAGTGAGGGTGGTTGAGACCTCTAATCCGACCAAACTCCTACTCATCCGCCAGTACTCCAAATTTAACACCTTATGAGTAACATTCCCTGGGGCTACACTCAGTTCTCATTTAACCGCGAGCCAACATAGAACAGGGAGAAACACGAGACTTAAAGGTCCTTACCAACCCGACTAAATAAGTGATATATAACACTCAACCACTCTATTAATCTTAACTACCAGGCATACACATATAGCATATAAACTCATTAAGAAATTGGAGTATGAACTGTGACATTTAATAATATACTGTGGATTGGTTTAAAATACTATGGATTGGATAAGATACTGGTTTGGTTTGATCTAGAGTCTGAGCAAGAAAGATATACAACAGTTTATATTTAAAAGGATTTATTAAAACAATAACAAATAATCTAACACAAAATATCATAATGGCAGGGATTGTATAATCTTCACAAGGTATTCAACACAGGCAAGCATGTTACAATAGTTGGGACTGTTATCAAGTACATCTGTTCCCTTTTAAACATATTACAATACATGTGTGTGTGAGTTATAAAGGTCATGCCTAATTATTTAATATGCTCATCTTATGAACTTGATTTGCTTAAGTTAGAAGTTGATACCTTAGTAGAGATGATGATGAGTACAGCCAGTTTTAAAGGCTGTTATATATACTAATTAAATGAGCAACTAAATAAACTCAGAATCATGCAGATTCAACCTGATAACCCAGATTCAAACTCCAGTCTAAAGCTGAATGATTAATTAATATGGGAAAAAGAACTGGTTACCATTAGGTCCACATATATGCGCTATGGCGCTATATAAAAATATTAAAGAAATAAACTTGCAGTGCGAGTGTGTGATTCTTCAAGAGTTTCAGCATCAAATGCTCGGTTTGCTCTGAGACCGATGGTTTGCTGCTATTGATATATGAACATAAAGTTCAGGAAGTCGGATTGGCTTTTTAGGAAAAATCTGGGTCCTCACGCCCCAGTTCTAATGAAGATGGCCATAACCCGAACTAAATAAAGGGGCGGTTTGTTACCGTGAACCCTTATCAGAGGCAGCAAAACGCCAAACATATAAGCTGTACTATATAAAAATACACCCGCAATGCATGCA
>JAQFVV010008119.1:0-41416 GCA_028023455.1 Epiperipatus broadwayi
TACAATATGCACATTTATATAAAACTGTGTCACGTTGGTAAATAAATAAATGAAAAATTTCAAGATTTGTCAGTTTTTATATGTATATAATAAAGAAATATTTTAAAATACAGAGGAGCTGGGAATTATACTGTATCTAACTACATGAGTGCAATTATATGCTGTTTAAAGTAAAATGTTTATATTGAAGCGGTCAAATCTAAGTTCGATCCGAGCTTCATGAGATCTTATCTTTAACCTAATTCAAACCCTGTCACTAACAGTGAATATTTCCGAATGTAATGAGACTTTATACTATTTTCAATCTACATTAACTTTAATTAAAATGGAAGCTATTATTTAAACCTTTATTGAGGTTAATTATCTTGTGTTTAAATTTGCTAATATTATTAATTACCTCATAATAAAATATTCATGAAAATATATATATATGTAAATAGTTAAATATATATTCGTTATAAAGTTTCATTACATCGGGATGTTTTATTTCATACTTTACTATTTTGTTCAAATTTATATGATTAAAAGTTACATTTTTTCAATAAGCTTTCAGATTATCCTTTCCCAAAGACAATAGGAAATCTTTTATTAATTAGGTAAAATGATAAGTTAAAACTTTAAGGACGGTGTTAAATTAAAATCATTTGTTCAGATTTTACAAATTCATTTTCTAAATAGAAAATGAATTCAAAGTTAATGGATTTGAAAGTCATATCGGAGGAATAGATCGGAAATCAATTAAAGAAAATTTTGTTTTGTAATAATGTAAAAGCTTTAGCCTTAAGGCATCAAGATCAGAATGGGCAGGAAACCATAGGAAAAAGTATAAATAGCCCGGAAAAGTTTCTATAAAAAAAAGCCATTACTAAAATTTAAGAAGAGTTGCCACCAGAAACTACGTCATTTTTTAATTATGATTTTCAATAGTATTTTCAGCATGGTACACGGCTAACTTCGGGGATCTGATTGCTGGACCTCGAAGTTCTCCACAAATCTTCAAAATGTAGCTGCTAAATAGAACTTTCCAATACCAATCATAAGCTGCCGAAATACAGAATGAAACTCATCCACAAATGAAGTTTAAGTTAATTCAGTGTGCACCTACGTTGTCTCCTAAACTCAACCGGACTTTGTCATATGAATTAACCGCAACTTTCTGGTCTGTTCATGAACTCTATCAAATCATAATTTAAGTTAACTACTTTCTAAATTTCTCTATTCACTTTATAATGTGTTAAATTTTGTACAGTAATTCTCTATTCTATTATCTCTAGTCTTAAAATTAATATCTTGTTAACTTTCTCCTACTATGGCGGTTTGTTTTAACTAATTTTAATTATATTTATTTGAATGATTAGTAATGTCATTTATTTGCGATAATATGTCAATAATACTTTCAACTTGATAGTAATCTCTTTCGTTTAAACTCACCCTAATAAAATAATATTGCATTAAATTTTATAGCTTAATTATTGTCCGTTAGAACTAAATTAATACGGTTCTATTAATTATCGAGTTGAAGGATTTATTTAATGTTTGATTTTTTTTTTTTTACCAACAGCTGATAAGTATTATTAGTCCATTTTATAACCTATGCTCCCGGCTATTTTATTTAAGTTTCACAAACTTATTTATTTATATTGATCACATTTATTAATGTTTTACAAAAGATTAATAAGGAAAATAAAATAAATATATTCTAATTTAAATCTCGTATTTTATATTATTATTCAGGGAGGGCATGATATAAAGGGTATTACTATTATAATTATGTAGTTGCATTTAAGCACTTTTGCTCCGAGTAAGTTTGATTTTAATCTGATCAGGTCATTACGTTAGGAATCTATTATATAATTTGGGCTTTATTAATCAAATATGATGATCATTGTATCATCACCATTCTGAACATTGCTAACGTGAGCCACCCTCTTGCTTTTTGGGTTTGTCATATTGGTGATATTATTGATATTTTAAATATATAGGAAGCCCCCTCTCACTTGTCGCTATATTGGAACACCAAAGGTTCGCGGCTGTGTCCTGACCTGGCTTTCCCCATGTTCCATGGATCATTCATAGGGCAGAAAGGACTTGTTAAGTACAATCCGCCCTTTATACTTCTCAAATCACCGACAAACCATTTTATTTCATATTCGTTTTGCTGCTCCTAATGTGTTAGTACTGTTTTATTTCTTATTTCAAATAAAGGCCCGCTCTTCTGCTATATAATATGTAATGAGTTGATTTCATTAAAATCAAACAAGTTTATATTTATCTATAATTTTAAATAATCTTCTATGTTAAGTATTGAACTTATATCCTACGTATTTATCATGCTGTTCATGAATTGACTTATGGATGTGTGGAGAATAAATCTCGACTCCTTACATAAAATTAGAATCATATTTTCTTTTCCAAATAAAATACCAGATAATGAATAATGTATGTAATTCGTTCGGCACAAACACCATAGATATCTTTATTTATTCTTGTCTACTTTGTCGGGGCATAGACAAATATATTTCTTAAATACTTACTTATTAATTATTGACATATGAGTACAACTATCATTATTTATTGTACATTGTAATTTCACGTTCCAAAGACTAGAGATAATTTGTAGTACTCATCATAAATATTTGCTTATTATTAAATATTTTCTATACATACTTGGTTTGATCGGTTATTATTTATTAATTAGTTTTAAATATTCATACTCACTGTCTGTATTAGCAATCCAAATATATATATATGAATTTATTCAGAAATATCCATAGTTGTTCAAGGGGTCTCAGTAATTGTCATATCCGTTGAGCTCGTTCCATGGTGCATAGTCATGTGCCGTCAATATGTGTTGTCCATTAGGTTTGATCTGAGCTTGTGAACTGGGTTCGAATTCAGTTGGGTCTTTGATATAATTCTTTGGTTTGACTGGGTTTGAAGTCCGGTTTTGGGGGTTCAGGTCGTGTTGGGTGGAAAATATATTTGACCAGTACAATATATATTTAATTATGTATTTATAACAACATTGTAGACAAGTAATTTTTATATTGATTATTTGACCATTGTACATATTAAAGTAAAATGTAAATAAACAAACAAAGATATAAATAAACTAACAACAAAAAAAACATTAAAATTCGCAAATTTTAATTTTCGACAGCTATTTTTCTTTCTCTGAGGTAAATGTGTAAAGATTACATATATTAATAAAATTTCTCAATTTTATGTTGAAAGCACATATATTTTATTATTTTTTTCAGAATTTGATATGCAGTATTTCATTTAATAAAATATTTTCTAAGAGTTAAAAGTTTAAAAAATTTTAGAATATTGATTTAAAAACATTATTATAATTTGAGAGAAAATAATTTCTTGAAAGAGAGATGGAATGTATTGTTTCTATAGGAGAAAAAAGTTATTGGGGGGGGGGGGATATGGCCCAGAGCAGTAGGAGTTACTTTTTTTTCTTCTTATTTTTATTACTTCAATACATGCATGAGTGAACACATCATTTTGATTTACATATGCATATAAAAGTGTATGAGTCTGTGCTATATATATGTGTTGGTTAAAAAAAAACTATAAATTTTCAGTTCAATAAACATGCATATTCTATTCTAATCAGTGTTTATCAACAAAAGGTGAGCTATAATATGCTATATTCTTTGAATGTGAGGGAGCAATTGGAATAAAATATATTGTAATTTGCAGATCCACTGTAATATTTTCAAAAAATTTAGTGAATTCCTTGCATTTATTTGCTATATCATATTTTATTATAAAGTATATTTCAACTGTATATATAGTTGTTTTCTTAAAACATATATAATATTTTTTTATAAGAATAAACATGATTGAGATATTTAAAACTTTTAATAGTTAAAGTTGATAGAAAAATAAAAGATTATAAACATATAAATTTACAGATTATTATTTTATATATATATATATTATAAAAAGATCAAGAATGCAATTTGAATTCCATACTATATAAATAAATAGATGATATAATAGTCATTTTATTGATGTACATATAAGAATGTAATAATAATTAGCAAAAATGGATGAATACATTATTAATGTTGCCATCAGCTATAATGCCATAAAGAAATAATTCAGACTCTTGCAAGACATGTTTTTTTGGTTCAACAATCCATTTACAAGCTGCTTTAGAGCCTGAAACATGATATTATGTTTTTTTCACTTTTACATTCTATGTTGTTGTTTTTTTAGGGTTTTTTTTTTTTTTGTGTAGTTTCTATAATGCTTAAGTAATGATAATTGTATATGTGAATTAAATATTTTCATGGATTGTTATTATAATAAAGAATAGAAATGAGGAGATAATATCCATGTAAACAGAGATCATTTTTTGGTAACATCAAAAGGTTAAAAGTTATCTCTGTTTTCATGGATATTATCTCATTTTTATTCTTTATTATAGTAATGATAACATTTATTTATTTTTAAAAAGCCAGGTATAATGACAAAATTGCCTAAATTTGAAGTTGATTTGCCTGTTCCT
The DNA here is from genome assembly GCA_028023455.1 of Epiperipatus broadwayi. Taxonomy (NCBI): domain Eukaryota; kingdom Metazoa; phylum Onychophora; class Udeonychophora; order Euonychophora; family Peripatidae; genus Epiperipatus; species Epiperipatus broadwayi. The sequence goes on from JAQFVV010008119.1 coordinate 4,526, forward strand.
CCAAAGCCTGCTAAACTGTGCTTATTTGAAAGAGATGTAACTGTTGCTAATATGTAAGTTAATTTGTTATATAATATTAATTGTAAATTATTTAAAGATGGAAATGTATAGTATATGATTTAAAACCTTGAAGTTAGCTGTTGTAGTACTCTAACTTGTGGTACATTATTATCACTTTTGAATTTATACATGTAGAATATCATTAACTTGGATTCTTTAGTTTTTGAAGTTTTTATAGATTTTAAAACATTTCTATAATAAATGCAATGTACTTAAAATCATTGAGCAGTTATTTATTCAGTACCACATAATTTTTATGAATTACAGATGGAAAGTTTATTAATTAAGTAAAGTGAAATATTGCAAAAATTGTATCATCAACCAAATGCAAAAAAAATGTGAATATGGTGCTGTAAAAGAAAGAAAATTAAAATTTATTGCTTACTTTACTTAGGATTAATGTTGTTTTCATTTAATATTATAATAATTAAATAAAATTAAATGCTAACTTATTAATGAATATTATTTAAAAAGAATTATTAATATAAAGAAAAAAATAATTTATTTCTTACATATATTTATGAAGAATATCAATTTGTCAACATTGTTGTAAAGATTTAATTGAAGCTAAAGTGCTTCATGAGTTTTGTCTCTTCTGATGCTAATTTGTGACATTAAGATAAAAAAATCATTAATGTTTACTTAATGCTATATATTTATTGTGTACATTTTTCCAATCTTTTGTTTAAATTACCCAACAATTTCAATTTGTTAATAATGTTCTTTTTTGTTGTTGTTTGTTTTGTTATACTGTAGATAGTTAATGAGCTAATGCCATTCAATTTGCACAGCAGAAATGCCTTGATCTGATTTTTTATTTATTTAACAGTTTAACTTTCTCTTAAAGGATGTTAAAGAAAGGTGCTTGCAATTGATATCATCACTGGTATTCACACTTGTGTTACAATCCACAGCTTACAACATACTATATTGGTTTTATTACACTTTGTATTGAATTATTGCAATTGTGGCAAAAAAATATGTTAATATAAATTATGCACTTTTATTCCAGTGCTTTTAAGAGCTATGCAAATTATTGTTTTATGTCTGAATATTAGAAGTTTTCGGGATTCTAAGATAAATGGTATTCAAATTGTAGTAATTAATATGATATATTTACATTTTGTTTTTAATTTTTTTTATTAATTTTTGAAAAATTACATAATTATATTTTATATATTTAATATTTATAATATTTAGTTTTGAATCAGTCATTAAAATATTTATAATTTGTTAAAAAAATATACATGTAATGTGTCATAAATATAACATATTAATAATACAAATAAAATGCAATATTTGTATTTTTAAATTAAATATTCATATTATTAGAAAATTATCTAATTCAACAAAACTGAAAACTCTTTCCTGGCTGTATATATTTTGGCATTGATTTGATTTCTTCAGTATGGCCATAAATTATTCTTATATATTGTAATGGCTACTGGTATGATAGTGGCTGCTTTTGTTGAGAAGTCACAATTATATGCAATAGTCAGATAGATTTTAGTGATTCTGGCAGATGATAATAAATCGGAGAGCATCCAGGAGAATTTCATTCGTACCATTACACTAACCTGGTTTGAATTTAAGTCAAAGGACTTTGGGGATGGATGCTCTCTTTAATTCTACTTTATTCATGATTTATTTCCTGGCATTATCACTCTCTTCTACCTCTAAGAAATATTATCTTTTACTTTTGTAAATATATATGGAGCCAGGCTGTTACTATGCTAAAATGTTAAATACCAAAGAATAATGAAAATAGCAACATACATTTTCTTGTGACATATTTTTTATATTCATTTATACATTTTAATCTCTGATATAGCTTAAAAGAAACAACTCTATAAAGTAGAATTAGTTAGTTTAAACCAAAATTTTATTTGCATCAAAAAGAAAAACACAATAGCAAAAGAAAAATTATACAAATTTAAATTCAAAGCTTTAATATCACTTTAGTAATTTTATGTAAAATTTTAACAAAAACAAAATGTTAATGAGATCAATTATTAGAATTATTAGCTTCTCTTTCATAAAATTATTATTATTTGTTTCGAATGGTTGATGGAATTGCTAAGGTGAATAAAGTAAATAAAGTCTATTAAATCAAAATGTGATAAATCATTGGTTATCTTTAATATATCATATTTATATATGTTATAGTGTTAAATACATATCTATTCCACATTCTCATATTAAATTTTAGCAAGGCTGTGTTGCGAGTCATCTTCTATATTTTGTGAGTTGTTTTGGATGTATTTATTTATTCACATATCTATGGGGGATTATTAATTACTAGTTGGTCAATTTTTTAAAAAAAAATTCAATGGGTATAAATCATGAAATAAAGGTACCTTTTAAAGCTATACTAAGGGTTTAAATAGAGAAGTTTAGTCAGTTACATATGGAAATATGTAGTTACATATGGAAATATGTAACATTTTATGAATGTGAAATTTGGATATTGAAGAGAATAAATAATAGGAAAAGTATTTATTCTTTTGAACTATAATCCAAAAACATTGCTTGAAACATACATGGCTAGATTGCATTGTCTTATTTGGTCATGTTATGAGATATAAATCTTTAATTAGAAAAAACAATGATATTGTAAGACTTCATTATTAATATTCTGTTTATATGATTGTCAAGTATCAGCATTGATTTGACTCAATCTCTCTATTATATATTCATAAACAGTATATGATTTAATGTGACATTTAATAAATAATACTTTTTTAAAACAAATAAATATAATTGATTTTTTCAATAAAACAAATTGAATTGAAATAAAAATATGTGCATATTTTATTTAGTTATGACCAAACGTACATTGTGATTTTAAGACAGCAGACAAGGAGTATAGGAAATAGTTGTGCAGAAGTTGTCCTCTACCAGTTGCAAAGGTATTTATATTAAATTAAGAAAGAAAGAAAAACACATTATTATGAATTTTCTTCTTGCTTTAAGATATATGTATATATATATTTTTTTTACGATAGAGAAAGTCCTGCCAAGAAGACTGATATTCTGAAGCTTGACATGAGTGGACGATTTGCTCTAAATGTTGTAGATAATTTGATAGTTGTTCATCATCAATCATCAAAAGTATGATATTTATATGCATGTCTGTATGTATAAATGTTAAATATATGTATATATATATATATAGTGATAAGTGAAATGATGCATCTCAAATGCTGTTAATAAAACAATTGAACTATCTTTTAGCCATTGTAATTTAATCAATTTTTACATTAAGAAGATGCCCTTGAAGGGCTCATTTCTGTGAACAGTCTTTTCCTGTATTTTTTCATAATTATGGAAGAATCTTAATTTTTAGTTAAGTAGTGTTAATGAAAGTTTTTATGGTTTTATTTTATTCTCTAGCAAAAAAATAGATATTCATTTAGTAATCAATATTTGATTGTTTACTGAGCTATTTATGGGTCATCTATGTGAAAGTTTATTTGATAACTTATTAGTTATTTGAAAAATTTCTGTTTCCATTCAGATCATTACAACATAAGTTCTACTATGTATATACACACACACTCATCCACAATATATATATATATTAAATGACAGCTATTAATGTTAAGAACTCTAGTCAAATACTTCATATTTTTTCCCCTTAAATATCTACTCACTATAAAACAGATAAAATATTTATCATGATATATGTTTTGATTGAAGAAATCTTATTTATGTAGTTCTGGATATAAAAAATCATATGATTAAATTAAATTTTAAAAGAAAAAATATAAAATTCTTAAAAACACAAATATAAAATATTTATAACTTGAAAAGAAAATTAGAGCAAAAAAATCCTTATATTAACAACCCACCAGTATATAAATTAAATGCTTAAAGTTAAAATAAAGAACATAACAAATTAAATGGCACCTATTGACATTAAGTACTATTTGTCTAGAGTATTTAATTATAGTAGATATCATTTAATTTATTTTCTAATTTAGCTTTACACATGTATTTAATTTATATATATATAAATTTAATCTTGTGAGCATGCTTAAACTATTTAGTTAACTTAAACAAATTGTCTTGCTTTTTACTACAAAAATATTCTTTAAATTTTTCAAAAAAATTGTATGCAGAATTTGATTCCTTTAATGAAAAGAAAGATTCTGAAGGAAAAATACAACAAAATAATATTAACAAAAAATAATAAGAATCCAAGATATGATTAGATGCTAATGATAACAGTCAAGATTATGGTATGAAATAAATCTCATTTCTTAGTTTTTATTGTTATTATAATATTGCAACTAATTCCAGATTCACCCTCCATCATTACTTATTTTTAACATCGACTGTATTTTCAATTATAATGAAATCCAAATTCTATTAATTTTTTTTTTGTTTGTTATTATTGTAAGCATCTTGCAAAGAATATTAAATTCAAAAAGAGAAACAGAAATGAAAAAAAAAAACATATATTGATAGCAGTTATCAAAGTCATCCACTTTTTAATCACAATCTTTTCCAATTACAATGAATTTAGTGAAGATTTTAATATACAGTTGGCATTTGTTACTTCAGAAATTTTTTAAATTCGGATAAGGGAGCAAATTATCATAATTTCTCAATCTTGTTTTTTCCATATAACTTAGGATTTACTTGAGTATAAAAAAACTTTATTTCTTGATTTTTTTAAAAAAATGCAATACACTGAGTAAATTAGTTTATATAAATTTTAAAAAATATCCATAAATAATTGCATTTGATATGAACACTACATTTCTATTTTGTCTTTCATAGTTTACAACAGTTCTTTCATTTTTTCCTAGAAAAAAGCAATTGATAACTTTAGTCATATTTAATAATATTTACTGCAGTTAATCTTACTACAAGAAAAAAAGATGAAATTTAATAACTTTTAATAATTAATAGCAATTCTAGTATAATTTATAATATGCTGAAGTAATCTATAGTTTTCAGAAACCAATTTAAATGTATTAATATTTTGTAATCATTGATTACTCAAGCTTACTGTAGATGTCTCTAAGGTATAAAGTTGGTCTTATTTTATCATATATTATGTGAGTTGTTATTTTTTATTAACTTTTATGGAATATTATTGGGAACAAAACAAACTATAAGCTGGAGCCATTTTATAACAAGAAAGGGAATAAAAAAAATGGATATTTTTTTTAATTACTGCAAAGATATTGTAAACTTTTATTTAATGAGTATCAAAATTAATAATTGAAATATTAAATATTTACATTTAATAAAATGAAGGGGAGGGGGTATAAAATGCTGTTCTAATATAAAAATAAGTTTTTAATAAACAAAATATATTGCAAGTGTACATCCAATAGATATTAAAATTAATGCTACTTATTATTTACATTTAATATTTGGTTAGGTTTCCAGCAGCAGTGTATGAGTGTTTTAAAATTTAGGCCGGTTTAAGATATATTGTTATATTACTGCTATATATTTTCTTGTTTTCGAAAATGTAATAATCTAGAAAACTTAGAGAATCAGGAGTACTGCACTTATATTAATCTCGTATTTTTACTTTTTTTTTCTTTCAAAACCTTATTATTATATAATAATCATAAACATTAAAAAAAGTATTGATTTAATGTTTTGACTTTTAATTTGTTATAATTATTAATTATTTTGCTATTCAGTTTCTGTATATATCAGAATTTTCATTTAATCAAATGAGTTTCTTTTATGTTTATTATTTATTAAGCCTAATAAGTGCAATATTAATTGTTTTCATTGAGAAAGTATGTCAGGATAGAATACAATGAAGCGCTACAAATAGACATGCTATTGAAGTATTTCAGAAAGACAAGGTTTTCAGAAAGTAAAAAATAGCATTGCAAAATATTGAATAAACAGAATAATAGACCAATATGTAAATATATTTGTGTTTCATGAATCGATTTGTATACTTATTGCAAAACTTATCTTTAGCGTATTATTGTTTTACCTTTTTATTTTTTGGAATTATATGGCCATGTTCATTTGTGAATATTTGCTGTTGATAAATTATTAAGCAGAAATGTTTAATTGTATTAGGTGGTTATTAACATTATTAAGTGGCTAAAAACAAGATTGCTGCTGATTTCAAAATGATTGTGCATATTAATGAAAAATAATAAAAATAAAGAAAAGCGTTTTATTTTGTAAACATTTTGATGAATTACTGTACTTTTACACAAATTAGATTTATGAAAAACTAATCAAATGTTTTATTGTAATATATTTATTTTTTATTCTATATTTTTCAGACATCGGTGATTTTTGATATTAAATTAGAAGGTGATTTTGATGGTTTTGTGACTTATCATTATTCCATCACATCTCCTTTATCAATCAGACCATTTGTATTAAAAGGCCCTAATAGATCAGGTATTTCAGAAATTCTGTTTCAGTTAAATTTTTATTATTAAATAAATATATCCACTATATATATATTGATAAATTTATTGGGACTTTCCATGTCTTTTTTTTAGATAAATTTCAGTTGTGATGTAACCAAGAAAATTACCAATAAAAATTAGTATTGCAAATTTAAATCATATTTTTTAATAATAGTAATTATCACAGTTCATTTTTAAATCAAAAGTGAAATCACTATTTAGTTTATTATCCTAGAATTTATAAGGGTTGTACATCAGATATTAGTATGATAAATATCACAATATTCTAAATATTTTCATGAGTAAACAAATCAGATTTTATAAGGGTCATATTTCTAATTTTAACATATACTAACCTATGGCTCTTAGAAAATCTAAGATAATAAAAAATTGTTTTATTTTTGGTTTAAAAGTAGACTGATAATTATTATTAATAGAGAGTGTGACATTATTTAGAATTATCAGTTTTTAAATAGTATTTTTTCTAGTTATATCATAGTTGAAGTTATCTAAAAGTCTGTGAAAATTTTCTAATTGTATATATGTATTGTTTTACAGCTTTACTGCCTCAGCAAATGCAAGGACTTGGTGATACTATAATTGAATTATGTATCCTTTTATAGTTTGTATATTTGATACAGGTTATATATTTATATAAAAAAGAAAAGAATATTTTTTAAAGATTTAATACATTCACTTTAGTAGAATGAACAAGAATTTGTTTTCATGTTTTCATAAATGAACTTTTATATGTTGCTTCATGCAGTTTGATCACATAAGTATAGATTTTATAATATAATCATTCTATTGCATTCTCTTGAGTTATTGTTGTGTTTTTTTTTTTATACAAAGAAAAATATTATTTCTTAATTGATGCATTTAGATTCACCAACATGGGTTGTCTTTCAGCCTAATATTATTATAGATGCTAAACTTGGTAATAAACTAGTTAAAATTTAATTATGATTATAATTGTGTGTATTTTATTTTTGACACTTTCAAATAAAGTAAATAAAGTCTGACTAATGTAAATAAGATTCAGCCTATTTTGATTTATGGTTAGTAATGCTTGCAGATTGACACAACTGATAGAGTTTCTTTGAAGTCAGTCCTATGAGCTTTGTATTGTCATAGTTTAGAATTCAGTCAAACTGTTTTATATAATATCTAACATCCTATTTCTCACAAAAGTTTATGGAGAGCATATTGATGCTTTGATTCATAATATATTCTCTGGACATAGTGGCTGAGAGATTTGTGATTCCAAGAAAGGAGAAGCCATAGTGCATCACATCACAGTATTATATAATTTTATTTGAAGGACAAATTGAAAAACAATATATGTGTGTGAATGTAAATGTATATATATATGTATAGATTTTTACAAAGGTATTTTCATTGAATAATTCTTGTTCAATATGATTTTATATAATCATAACATGACAAAAGGTTTCACTGTTTCACAAACAAATTTCATGGAACAGAAGTTTACTGAAAAAAAAATCCATTTCACAATGCATGAAAAAATGAGTTCTAAAAATATATTGACATTTTTCAGTGTTATAATATTAGTTATTTATGATTGTCTGAAGATTTTGTGATTGTCACATTTTAACTAGTAGTTATGAGTTGGTATTCTCCTACTATAGAAAAATTCAAATTTTATATCTTCCTAAATTTATTCATTTATTAGTAATTGTCTATTGTAAGAAAATATTAAATAAAAACTAACCTATTACTATAACAATTCTTCCCATTGTTAGTATAATGAAACTTATCTTTCTGAAGAACAACTACACATTTATAATACAATAATAGACTTCTTTCAAAAAATCAAAATGTGGCCATGGGCTCACCTCTCTCATATCTGACTGGCAATATTTACTGGAAGAATTTAAAACCATAACAAATACTACATCAAAAGGCTGCTTACTGTATTGCAAAGTATTATTATACACATTCTGGACACACATCAACAATATATTTCTTTTAATTAAAATAACAATAGAATTAAAACAAGAACAAAAATTGGCCTTAGATATTCTTGTGACAACAATACCTCATGATAAAATCAAAATTACTATATACACAGAAAAATACTTTGCATATACATCTAATCATGAGAATAATTCAAAAGGTGGAATTATGTTATTATCATGGAACAGAACAAAAAACAATAATTTGAAGTAAGAAATATCCAGTGTATAACAAACTTTCATCAATTAACATTAAGAAAATCTTAAATTTTTTTTTCTTTTATTAACTTTTTTACATTGAACACGTGAGGTGGATGGATGAAATAAGGAAGTTTGTAGGATGTGATGTGGAGAAGAGCTGCTAGAAATTGGAGAAGCTATATTAAACTTGGAGAGACCATCCTGCAATAGATCAATATTGGTTAAAAATAATAATGATGATAAACAAACAATGCTAACAATTTTTTTATGCATTTTACATAGTGTAAATGCAATATCTTTTTGTTCTACTCTTCCAAAAATAGTTGACAGTTTCGACTGTCCAACTATCTTCTTCAGAGATCTTTTAACTCTTTAAAAATGGAAAAAACTCTGAAAAAGACTGTTGGACAGTCAGAATGTGGAATATTAAAATATTGGATTTACTTTGTGTAAAGTGCATAGAAAAATATATTAGTATTGTTTACTTACATTAAAATTAAATAGATAATGAAAAGAAACATCAAAAGAAAAAATGATAAGTACTATATGCCAGGGCTGGCAAGCATACTAAAAAAATTTGCAATTAATATAAATTTTAGAATAGCTTTCCAAAATTTTATCACTTTACAAGGAATCCTTACTTTTATAAAGCCTAAAAATGAAATGCTGAAAAATAAAAATTGCATCTATGAAATACCATGTGAATGTGGGAAATGATATATATTGAAGAAACTATCCATCTTATTAAAAAATCCTTAAAAGAACATAAAGCAATGATTAGAGAGGAAAAGATAATATATGCCTAAAATAGATCATGGATATATGATTGTGAAAACACAAATATTGGGCAAAAAGGTAAAAATGAAAAGAAAATATAATGAAGCTGCTCACATGATAATGACAAATAATTCTTAATGTGACAATCCATAATGTTAGGAAAAATTTATTAACTTTGCCTGTAAAAGAAAAAAAAAAGATTAAGTATATAAAACTTCTATTGATTTTTGCTTTTGTCAAAATATCCTATTTGGTAAGAGTGCTACCTTAAATTTAGTATTTATGAATTCAAAAGTTATCAGTTCATTCCCAATGCTAGCTGTCACTGGCCAAACTATCAATACCTGGAGAAGAAAGGAAAATAATGCCATTTCAAATATTTGGTTTCACATTCAATAACTATATTATTATTAAAAGTCAAATGTATTTAGAAAATTATAAATAATGCTTGAATTTTTCTAAAAACATTTAATTTAATTACATGATAGAAAAGTCAAATTCATAATTACAAATTAGGTATTTATATACAATTATCATAGGACATTTTATATAATTACAATATGTTGTTGTTGTCTTTTAAATGTAAAAAAATACTATATTTATAATTTAAATGTGAAATTAGAAGTTATAAAAGATAAACTAAACATACATATTGCGCACCATTTGAAAATATAGTACAGTAATTGAGGCATGCTATTAGGATTAATATTGGAATTGGAATTAATGATCATTTGAAAGCAAAAAATTAAAAATATAGTACAAATAAAAATTTATGAAAGGTATTTTTCACATCAATAATTTTTTAATTGCTGATAATTATATTTTATTTCAATAAGGAGAGATAAAGACTTAAGAAAACAAATTTCTTGTTTTAAAGTATTGAAAGATTGTCTAATTTTGCTTAACAGTGTGTATATTAATTGAAAAACTGAAAACATTTTTCATTTATAAAAGTAAAAATCCTGAAAAATATTGTTACATTTTCATTATCATTTATTTTGAAACATAAAAATATTATTTTTCATTATAAAAATTTATTATGTAAATAGGGTTTTAAATTTTAAAGTAAATTTGTTAATAATAGGATTACTGGAAAATTGTATGATAATATTTATTTTTGCCTTTTTTTTTAAAAAAAAAAAAATGCAAACAAGAAATTATTAACTGTGTGGGATTTTTTTAATTTTTAGTTTGTTTTAATTATTGTATATTTTTTGACATAAAACTTAAATTTCTGCACTTTAATTTATTTTTAAAAATAAATATGAGTACAGTATAGTACAATAATAATGCATAAATGGATTATTGTCGATATATAAAAGCAAGTAATACAGTTTTATTGCCTCAATTAAATGTTAATTAACATTATTTTTATGTGAATTTAGCTCCTGATCATCATGAATTTATTCAGCCAGCAATTTTTTCAGAATCATTTACTTGTAATAAATGAAGATTATTTGCATATATTTGTTCACATTAATCATGAATCTGCAGACAATATCTGTAATATGAAAGAAATGTACAATACCTTTTTTTTTTAAAAAAAAAAAAAAAAGAAGAAAAATTTAATACCTTAAATTTATTGATTTAAATTTTGATTTTTAGAATTTATTTAAAATTCTAATTAGTCATTTAGAATGATGTTTCTTTCACCGACAGTTTTTTTTTTTTTAAAAAAATATCTAATGTTTGTTTTTTAAATATATTATTTTAAAAAATTTAAAACAATAAAATTAAAAAAGTATATATTGTCACAAATATTTTGATAATTGTCATTTGATTTGATGTCAGAATTTCAAAAACATTATTATAGATTAAAATTTAAAATGAATAAATAAAATACATTTAATTTTGTTTTAATTTGCCTTCTTAGTAAAATTATTGAAGAATTTTTTTTATATATAAACATGCATATATTAGTGTGAAAAAATACTCATACAGAGTTTAAATATAAAATTTTATAATATTTATTGTACTGAGTATACTTTTGATACTTTCACATCATATTCATGGTCAGTATATACTCTGTATAATAAATATTATTAAATTTTATATTTAAAATCTGTATGAATATTTTTTTCACATTAATATTTAGAATGGCAGAGTATGGAAACATAAAATATGCATATATATTTATGTTGTACCAACAGAAATTTGAGATAAGTCTCAATATGTTCCAAAATGTCAGTCATAAATTTGTTTTTCTTGTTTGATTTTGATGGTGGATATGTTAACTTATGAAGCATTGAACTGTGTTGCTATGATGACAATAATATTGATATAAAATTGTTTATTATTAATTGTATTGTGTAAGATTGTACATTGATTTTATTCATTTTACAAAGGAAAATGGGTATGTGAATAATAAAACATATGGTTTTGATAAATTCTTATTCTTTGGTTATTGTATATTTCTTTTTCGTTATTGTATTCACTATAATAAATTATAAACAATATAATTAAATGTTTAATGTTTTAAATATATTTGTTCTTTTTATTTGTATAATATTATACTGAGAAAAATATGTATGAAAAATATATTTTCAGTATAATATATTGAGAAGGTGGTATAAATTGTTTAATTTATGTTGGAATGAAAATTAGTATTTGTATTATTGAAATGTAAATGTTTGTTGTGTATAATAATTCTAAAATATTTGTTGTATAATACAATTTTTATTAGAGAAATGCTGCTTAAAGTTGTACAGAGTCAATTTTGAGTGTTGCTATGGTTTTCTACGACATGAAGGGGAAAAGTTATAAATAAGACTGAATTGGAAAAAAAAGCTCTACTGTTTTAGTGTCAATAGAAGAACATCTAAATTTTTTTACCTGATTTTCTTTTATTTATTTTAAAAGGATATAGTTAACTGGACAAAATGCAGGGGTGGAAAGCAAAATTATCTGCCCATGAACTGGGCAGCTTGTCAATGATTTATGAGGAATGATAATTTAGTATAAAACGAAAAGTAACCAAAAATATTTCATTGTGATATAAATGATCTGAATATTTCTATCCTTTAAAATGGATGTTACTTATATTATAATAACAGAATATAAATACTAGCAATGTCAGAATGTGTACAGAAATTATTATATTCATCTGCCGGTGTAATTTTATTGGATTGATTAATCATTTTAATCTAAGATATGAGTCGATTTAATTTTCCGTTATATCATTCTGGATAAAGCTAGTATCTATTCATTCATAATATTTTGAGATAAATATTTGCTTATGGAAAAATATTTTCCTATATCATCATGGATACAAACTAGTGCTTGTGTGTTTGTAACATCATATAAAGCAATAATAATTATTTGAAAGAATAATCTGAATGTATATACAAAATATTGGAATCGACAAAATGTGCTTGAATATTTATATCTTCTTTGGAACAGTGACATACTATTGGATTGTGGTTTGATAGAGACATCTAAACTATGATACTATTCTGGAAATGCCATATTTAAAAACTATCACTGAGGTTGTTTGTTTATATTTATCATTATTATTGCTATATATTTTTTTGTTTCTCTTCATTTAAAATGTATACTATTTGTTGATAAATAGTATATAATTTTAGTTTGAATAGTAATCCATTCATATACCTAAATATAAGAGAGTGAAATTTTCCCAAGTTTGAACATATATTGTGCAGCATAGTAATTATTATTTTAATTTAAAATATTCATTTTTTATAGTGATTATAAATTAACTTCAGTATATCACTTACATTAGGAGTTTAAAAAGGATTATCATAATAAGGATTTATTTATTTTGTTTTTTTAAATTTATATCAACAAATAAGTAGATTCATATATATAAATGTATTATTTTGATTAACTATATTTTTATATGAAGTATAAAAAGAAAATATATCTTGAACTCTTTTGTATATTGGAAACTGTAATGTTCCACAACATATTTTCCGATACATAAACATATGCGCGTGTATTTAGTATCCAATAGATGAAGATTGCCGTGTAACACCTATTTTAATATGAAATTAATGTCAATTGATAATCTATCATATGTATAATTAGATCATAGTTGCATATATTAATTATTTATAATATATTCATCATATACATATATATTTTTTACATAATTGATATTCATTTATTAATAAATTTAACTTTAAACAAACAAACTTGTATGATTATTGTTCAAGTGTGCAATATGAATTCATTGATTAATAACATTTGAGAGGGACAAGATGAACTGACTATACAACATAAGTTATTTAAAATAACCATCGAATAATTTGGAAATCAAATTTTACGATTGGGAATATGATTATATATATATCATTTTCTTTGTGTTGAATTCATTAGTTATTATTTAACTAGATTTAATCTTGGTATGGTAATAAATTTTTAAATTTTATATTATTGAATATTTAATGAATAATTAGACATTATTGTAACTATTTTGTTAATTACAAATAACAATCATATTAAAATAGAAATTTTATCGGTATTGATTTGATAATTAGCGAGGATGCAAAATAATATTTATTGAAGATAAATAAAGGAAATCTCATAGTCAAATATTTGCGTGTTCTATTTAAATTGTTATTGATCAAATAAGTATTGTATTAAATTTATAGTTAGCTAGTAAATTCTTAATTTTATTGAATTATAAAGCTGATAGTAATATATTATATTCTGTTACAAATCAGAATAGTTTGTTTCAATTATATTTAAATTTAGTTGATGTAGATTGTAAATCCAGTTTAAATATTATATGTCTTGATTATTATAACATAAGAGTTTTAATAATCTAGCTATATGAAATTAAAAATAAATTGATATGATTAGTTATTGTATTTGAATAAATATCCAATAGAAATCTACTGTTTCTTTTATATATTGATATGATTGAACATTATAGATTTAAGATTATCTAATAGATTCATTGATATTACATCATTATTGAGTATTTCATTTTATTATAACTAGCTTAATTAGTAAGAGTAAAATCAATATAAGAATATAGCATGGCTGAGTTAGTATAATTTATTATTTCAGTTAATTGTGACTTAAAATTAATTATTGTGTCATATATTTATTTAAATATTATGGATATTGTAAACTTATAGGACATATTAAAGTTGTCATTTCAATCATGAACTATTTTATTTAGATATAAATAATGTTAAATTTTAGTATAAGTTTATATTATTATAAACAATGTTTGAATAGTTAAGTATATTAGAGTTTAGTTGTTTAATGATTTATTATTAATTTCATTTGATTATAAGTGAAATCTATCTTAAGCATATGTCATGGTTCTGAGACAATGATATTTGGTTTAATTGCTTTATTTTAATTTATTTTAAGTAAGGTTTGTATTTAGAGTATTTGAAATGATAATTTTGTTTGTTTTCTATTTATTCAAAATGCTATTTGAACTCATGGTGTTATAATAAAGATTGTGATCACTGTTTTGTTTTGGTATAGTTAACAGTCGAATGTGACTAGATAAAGGATTATTTTAAATACCAAATGATTATTTATTGATTAGCATTCGTTTAGCTTAGTATATTATATTTATTCTATTATGAACGATACTATTATTTACAGTCATTATAAAATTAGGATTATTTTTCTTTAATTTATATTTTATTTAGTTACAAATGATGACCAACTTTTCATTCTGTTATATAGAGTGACCAACGATGGGGTTATATTTTTATTCAGGCTATATTAGAGTTATTGTTTCCCATTGCACATTTTCGATCTGTTACAAATGACATTGCAGATTGCAGGACATAATTAAACAGGATCTGATCTGTTACAATATTTAGGAACACAATATATTTATGTATATACAATAGTTTATATTTTTTAATATTTTTATAATTTACTATGGTTTACAATATTTCAAATATTAAAATTATAAAAATTGTTCGTATTTGTAATGTCTATACCAAACAATCACATTGGCTTTTTTTTTGAATGGAGGATAATACTTGTAAATATTATATTATTTCTCATAGTCTTATAATGTTAATTAAGTTTTGCTAGGATTTTGTAATGTTCATTTGGCTAAGTTTATACTATTACAACATGAAAATTAAGTAACTGATTATTATAAAATTATTAATTTTTGTTTTGAATTTCATAGTAAAGTAGAAGTTTTTAGGAATGTTTTGGAGAATTCTATCAATGATCCATCTGTAATTCTACAGTTTTTATAAAAGAATATTATGAAATTTTAATCAAGAATTAATCATTAAATATTTTGGTTATTTGCATAAAAAAAATTGTCTGGTTGTAAAGAATAAGACACCAGTTAGTATTATTAATTTAATTAGTAGACTGGTAATACTTAAGAGCACTATATATTGAGTTTGGACCCAGAATTTGCTGTGATATTTGAAGAAACTTTAAGATGGAATTAATTTTTTCCATTGAATATGCATATGACTTAATAAAGAAAATAATCCAATCCTTCCTAGAAATTTTTTGTGTTCCTAAGCATCTTTATGGATTAAAGAAAAGAAAATAGATTGGGTTAATATTTTTTGAGTTTATTAAAAAGTTACCTAAGCAGCGCTTTAATCTTGGATTTTATCATATAATAATAATATTGACATTATTCCTAAATAATTCATCAGTTTTTGTGTGTGTGTGTGTGTTTGAATGAGCAATATTTTATCAGGAATAGTTTCTTCTGTTTGGTATTTCAATGCTTTTTGCAGTATCAAGTCACACAAGAAGTTTTTCCATGTGGTTAATGTTGGATTTTGGAAACCATTATTATTATTTTTTGCAAGAGTTATGGCTTTGGCTATGACTTTTTTTGAATTTATGAAAAAAATTAAATATATATAATTAGTGATCTTGTGTTAACACTTATAATTACTGAATTTTAAGTTCTAAAAGATTAATAAATAATCGTAATAATAATAGTAGTGACAGAATTTAAGATTTGTAAATGTTTTATTCCATTTCATTAATGATAGTTTAGTCACATTTTATGACTAAAACAATTTTTAAGATTAGTTTTCTTATAACTTATTGTAGACAGATTTCTAGCTATATGCTTTTTCACAAAAGAATATTATAATTCAGAAAAAGTATTAAAATGCTTATGCTTTATGATAATTTGTTTTGTTTTGACTTATGCTAATGATAAGAATATGTATTTTTTTCATTTAAATAAAATTCATTGTGTCAAATTGAATAGAAATCACGAAGAATTAGTTCTACATATTTTTAAGATTTGGTTATATTTGGAGGTAATAAAAATAAATAAATAAATAAAAACTACTTATAATACTCCTAATATGAATTGGAGAAAAAGATAATTTATATGCACTAGTATTTATAACACTCATAATTTTTTAAAATTATACATATAATTCTAATTCAAATAGGCTGAAAGTTAATTCAAAAATAGTGAATTATTTAATTAATTGTATTTTTAAAAAAAATTGTAAATTATGATTGTTATTATAAGTAATTATTTTTTAAAAAAAATACACACATTTATATGTATAAGTGTAATATTATTTTTAAATTTCTTTTTAATTTTGTTTATAAATATTAAATTTAGTTGAAATATAACTTAATAAAATAATTAATGAAATATGTTAAAAAAATAATATCATAATAAAGTAATTTTTGATCCCACCCTTTACTTATTTAGGATGTCTATGGTATCTTCATATAAAACTGGATCCTTTATTGCGGTTGATTTCAGATAAGGTAGGTTAACACATTGTATATTATTATGCTGTCATTATTATTATCAACTTTTAAAAAATATTGTTATTAATACACGATCATGGAAAGTCATGATATCATTAAAAAGAAGGGGAGGTGGTATAAGATGAAACTAATGAATATATTTATTATATTAGATTCATTGCTCTACATAGATTAGTATACTTAAAGAATGGCAAACTGAAGATCTAAACTTTAATGGGTTACAACTCAGTTTTATTACTTTTGGGAATTGAACATCATATGAATTTCTGAATGATAAGTTATTTGATTAACTTAGTTGTTAATGGATTTGTTTATAATATAGTGATCATTCCTTCCTCTTTCTCTATTAATTGATTATGGACACTGTCAAGTTTATATAAAAAAAGTAATAAATTTACTGATGTTTATGTACTTAGTTTAGGCTGACAGATAAAGAACTAAATATTATGCTTATTGATTAATTTAGTATTTGAACTACGGCATCTGCTAGTCTGTTTTTTTTTTTTTTTTCAGAGTTATCTTCTCAAAAAAAAAAGTGGCAAAGGCTTTTACTATTGTTGTGACAATTTTAAAATTTTTTCTCAATGTGTTGCATTCTTGTTTAATCCCCTATTATCTCCATGTTATTTCATCTTCAAAATTATAGAAGATAAGAACTCTTTTTATTTTAAAAATCTCCAATGAGCAATGGGTGCAAAATAGTATATATTTTAAGAAGGACAGAAAAGATTGTTGATAAATTTAGAACTTGATAGCTATTTTATTAATGCACTAATGTTTGCAGGCCAACTGTAACTAGTGCTTATTTATAAGAGAAGGAAATGACACTAATATGAAGATTTGTTATGCTATTGATTTAATAAGGAATCTATACGGTGAAGAGATTCTAATGCAAAAATTTTGGAAGTAAAATACAATTCTCAGAAAAATTTATACAACAAAACTTTCTTTTTATTCTAGTATCTTTACAGTAAGTTTGAATAATTAGCGAGATTATCAGATTTTGTAATGAATTTAAATCCCTATTTTCATAACAGTTTCTGGTTTTTGTTTTTATCAAAAAAAGGCTTGGAATTCAAAACTGGAAATAATGCAGTTATATATTCAAAAACTGTATTAGTTCCACTTTACCATTCAAGATAAAAGCTTGAAGTTAAAAAAAAAAATCCTAAGATTTTAACCCAAGCCAACTAGTTTTGAATAGTTATATATATTTTTAGTTCATTTCTAATTGCAAATGCATTTTCTCTGTCCAGGAATGTTAATACTAAAGCATCATTTAATTCTTTAGCTTACATAGGATGTGATAAAGCAAAAGCAGTTCTCTACTCTAAAATTGCATTACTTTCAAATTTAAATCCCAAGTTTTCATTGATAAAAGCAAAAGTTAGAAAATGGTTTGGGTGAAATAGTCAATTGCATTACCATCTAGTAATTATATTAATCAATTCTAATATAAATGGCACTAGAGTAAAGTCTGTTGTATAAAGTAAAGAATCAAATGATGTGTTAATATTTAAACTTATACAAGATAGAATAGTCTCAAATTATACTTAATTATCCTTCAATATGAGAGAAGAATATGTGATCAGTAAAGTTAAAATATACAAGAAAAGAATACCAAACTTTTTTATTTCAATTGAAATTAAATTTCATAATATTCTGCTTTTCTCTAAAACTCTGAATCCATTGTGAAAGTTACACCTTTTGTTAACCTATACTTATTTCAGATATAGTTTTTCTTGTTTTGTTTTTTTGTTTTTATTCATTGCTCTATCTTCTTGACTTTATTCAAGTAATAAGGAGAAAATTGTTTTAGATTGAAATATTCTACTAAATTATATCATTCACAAAACTCTAATCTTACAGTTGGAATTTCTGATTTTATTATGGATAGGACAACTTTGGAAATATATTTAACATGCAATACCTAGCATCTTTTGATTACTCAAACTTATAAATAACAGAAATGGAGTAGTATAAAGGAAGTTTACTCCTGAAAACTATTGTCTAAGCTGAAAGATGTGTGATATTTGGATTTTTATTATAGTTTGGAAATTTTTTTCACAGAATCTCATTTCTGTGCAAAATTTTAATTTCTTCTAGCATTTTTTTTCATTCATTTATTAATTCATATCTAATTCTAGTGATTTCTTTTTAATATATTTATTGTTTGTTTTTTTTTACTATTTTACATTGGATTTCAGCATTTATTTTTATAATTGTCTGTTTTTTTCAGTGATTAAATTTTTTCCAAAATGCACTTTTCACAATGCTTTGTTTAATTTATGAGTTTTGATTGATTAGCATTCTTCTTCAGACATTTGAAATATCTTTAATCCATCTCTTCCAAATTCAAACCAAGAGATAGGTGAAAGATATTTTAGATATCTGAAGAAAACTGCTAGTCAGTCAAAACTCATAAATTAAATAAAGCATTGTGAAAAATGCACTATAAAAACCTTTTTTTTTTTTTATTTATAAAAATTACAATCTTATTATATAAACACATTACCTGCACATTTTCGATTTTTCTATATAAAAAATTAATCTGAGAAAGTTTTTTGGAAATAAATAGCCTAAGGTCTATGGGAATATTAGAGCTGGTGCAAACTCATTGCTTCCCATGGGTTCAAATCTTATTAGCTACAGGACTTTATTATCTATAATTTGTCTTGTGGTCAGACTGAAAAACTCCATTTGAATAATTATAGCTTTTTTGCTTTCGGTGACACTTTTCATACTTACAGTACTATTCTGAAGCCTTCATGTATTCTTTGACATTTTTTTATTGATGATATTTTTGCCTATTTTATTTATATATTTATCAAGTGATTTTATATTTTTATTATTAATTGATTTGATAATATATATTTTTAAGTTGTGAAAATTTATACTCTTACATATTCGTTTTATCTCTTCACCATATTTTATCTACTAAAAAAAGAAAAAAAAGAAACGACATCTACATAATATCTATAACAACTTCTATGCTTTACTTTTGTTGATTTTTGTAACTATATCATTCTTTTAGATCATCATTCAACTTCTATTTCTTTTCTTTTACTTTAACATATCCTTTATATTTCCATCTAAAAGTATAAATCCAACATAATAATTCTTTCATGTTATAATTTATCATCAAAACATCACATGATCACCATTTTATATGCTTACACATGCTGTTAATAAGAGTTACAAACTCCATGCTGTAGTGCCACCAAGTGCACTTGGTGGCGCTACTGCATGAACTGTTTGGTAAAGAAACTAACAGTATTTTCATATAATAAATATGATGTAGCTAGAATAGTATGGAAGGGAGTTGCAGTAGCAGGGTTAACATATGGTAATGATGCATTATGTGTTAGTAAAAGGGTTTTAGATTATTTAGAGAAAGTACAAAGGGAAGTAGGAAGACATGCATTAGATGCAGAGATTGGACAGCAAAGGAGGCAATTCAAGGAGAAATGGGATGGTCAAGTTTTTATATGAGAGATGCAAAAAGTAAAATGAAAATGTTTGATAGGTTGCAGTTTATGGATAGTAAAAGAATAGCAAAAATAGTGTTCAATTGGGTTATGAGTAAAGGGCAGGTAACAAGATGGGTGAGAAAGGCAATGCAGTATGCGAAAGATTTGGATAAAGAATTTATATCAGTATACTTGTATAAAAGGTGGGATGATTGTGTTAGGAGGATTGTTGAGTGTTATAGTGGTAAGGAATAGGATAAAAGAATAGAAGCATTAATAAAAAATAGGGAGCGGGAGAGATGGAGAACTAGTATAGAGGGTAAGAAGAGTTTAAATATATATAGAAGTAAACGGAATAATGGATGTGAGTTAATTTATGATAATAGTAAGAAAAGTAGTTCATTATTTAAGGCTCGAATGGGATCTTTAGCAACAAGGGAATATACATGTAAATGGAAAACCATGGATAATTTAGTGTGAAAATTGTGTAAGAAAGGTATAGAAAATATTAGGCACCTGTTGATTGAATGTAAATGCTTGAAAGCAGAAAGGGTACAGATAATGAAGTTATGGGAGAATAGACATGAACAAAGTGACTATACAGAAAGTGAGTTATTAGTTTTTATGTTGGGTTTGTGAAGAGATAAGGGGGATTTAGATATAAAGGCCATAGAGTTGACAAAGATTATGTTGTGTAAATGGGATCGGGCATAATATGGGAAGACTTAAGAGTGGGGAATGGAGAATAAAATGGCTAACAGGTTTATCTGGGCATAATTGCTGAGATATTCTTGACTTCGTTTAAGGAGAAGCCAAATATATCACATCACATCACTGTTATCATAATTTATCAATTATTAATTTCTTGTTCTAACCATCTAAATTTCTGCTTCAGATAAAGTGACAATTCAAGTAAAGCATTTAACTAGCTTCTTTCTTTATCATTTTTAATATTTTATAGCCTCCACCTTTAATCATGGTTTAGATTTATAATTATTTTATCCCAATCATTTAATAAAGTTTATTAATTCTACATAACATTTAGGTCATCTTATTCTTGCACGTTCATAAGTACTACAGTGTCATATTATTAATAAAAGCATGCAATGAACCTTCTTTTTCTCAATGTTAACTTCATTCTTAGCAAAACAGTATTCATTTAACAATTTCTCTAGATGAAAATTAAATAAAATATAAATTACACAACATCACCATTTATCACTCCTCTCTAAATTTAAGAACATTTAAAATTTTTGATTTATGTGTGTCTTTTTTTCCAATTTACAACTCTTTTTTTTTTTTCAAAATATTCAATAGAACAATCCAATTTATTCTATTAAATGCTTCTTTAAGTTCAATATATTTCTATAATAGTTTCTGATATTCCAATTGCTACAATTCTGGTATTACTACTCTTTTTAAATTCAAACTATTCTTCAATTCTTATTATTAGTGTTGAAGCAAAATTTATTGGATAATATCCAAAGTCACAAATTACATTAAATGCACTTACTAATTTTTTTGAATCATCCATCATTTTTACTAATTCAACTGGACTTTTATCAATTTCCTGTGCTTTTTCACTTTTTATCCCAGTAATAGCTTGTATATTCTCATCCTCCATAATATAGACTTTGTCATTCTTTTTTCATGTAATAAGTACCCATAAGGGCTTATTATTTTATAAACAAATTGCTTATATATTCTTCCCATCTTTGTAATGCATTTATTTTTTCTAATAATAATTTATAATAGTTAAAGTTAATTTTGCTATGATTTTATTGTATAATTTGCATTTTATTTAAACAAACAGAAAATAAATAGACAAAATCATAGTTTGCTTTTTTTTTTTTTTAATAATTTGCACTTTTATCTGCTTTATTCTTTTTTATAATATGAACCACTCTTTTATTTTTTTTTAAACTTATTAACTGATCACAGACATTTTTTTTTTTAAATCTTGACTATCTAAGATATCATTAGATCAAAACTAAATACACTTTTCTTTAATTTTAAAAGTTTTATGATAAATTTTAAAATTTCAAACTACCTTTTTTAAAAAAAACACATATCAACTCTTTTCTAAATCTTAAACTTTTAAGTAATCACAGTTCATATATATAGTTTAAATTATTTAATTAAAATTTATTTAAATAACTCAATTTTCATTTTATTCATAGATTTTTGTAAATATGACTCCCAACTCAATTGTATTTCATCATTAGTTATATTTTTATGTATGCAATAGATGTGTTGGGAAAAATAAAATGAACTTTCTAACTTTTTTAAATACTAATAAAATTATAAATGACAGTTAAAAGGTAGATAAAAATTTGAGAAAATTGTTTAGATAGTCAAAACTGCGAGTGTGAGAAATAATATATTGTTTTATTACATGTAAAAGTGTAAATGTTCAATAGAAACATCAAAATCGATATAATTGCTATATTTATTCATAATTCCAGTTTTTAGTATTTCCATTTTACTATTCATAACATTTTTCAGTATTATTTTCATTCTTAGGCATATAAGATTTTGCATTGGATATTTTTCAAACATAATTTTTTTACAAGTATCAGCAGCATCTAAACAATATAGTACAAGATTGATGATAAGTTGATGAAAATCTTTCAACCATTCAATTCTTGTTCCAATAATTATGTAAACAAATTTTTGGTACTTTTTTTTTTTTGTTACTATCCTTTGCATATCAGAGTATGCTATTTTTTATTATCAGGATTATTTTAATTCATTAGTCTTACTATTTCTTTTAAAGTAATGCATTATTTTAGTCTTTATGAGATTTCAGAATTTTTTAATGTATCTTTTCATTATGTTACAAACTTTGTCTGAGTTATTAATAAAGATATAGTTAATTGCTTATTATTTTTTTGTAATAAAATTTGTGACCATTTTTTTTTACTCTATTCCAAATTTGTTTCAGCTTAAATTATATACTTAACTTGCAGAGATTATATTAAAATGAATCTATGGTATTTTTTGTTATTATATAATTTTCAGTTAATAATTTTTTATTTTATTTTAGTGTCAGCTTATTGATTCACTTTTGCTGCGGCAAGATTCCAAAATGGCAATTTTAACTGTATGCAAACAAGCTTTGTCATCATCTCAGCAATGCAGTCTTCCAGTTATTGCTAAAATATTTGATAAACTTAACTTTGTTTATCATAATTATCTTGAAAGTGAATCTCAAGTCTCTCAGGTAACTTTTATATTTATATACTTGTGTGTGTGTATAACTATTGTGTTTGACTGAATTGCAGGTTTCAGACTCAAACCAACAGTAATATTAAAAATTATAAACACTCACTATTTAATATGTATAATTTATTAGAACAAATATACATACATATTATACTATCAATAAATACAATGTGATGTATAACTTTGTCAGTAATGAGCTGGTCATGCCGAATGACTGCACTCACTTCCAGCTATACTGGATAGCTTGCCTCGAGTTTGTTAAATAACTCTTCCGACTATAATAGACAGCTTGCCTCGAGTCTGAGGAAGTCATAGCAGCTTCCAGTCCTATCTGGACTTGCCTCACTGCATAGATGTATCGGTAGTGAATATAGTAGAAATCCCTTTGCTGTAAGAAGTGCCTCTAAAAAACCTGACTATTTATTGCCAGATCCCTTACCTTAATGGAAGCAGTCGGATTCAGAGAGCCTAACCAATGGTAGGATTTTATACACATTGATTAGTAGCAACAAGTGCTCAATCCAATCAGATAAGGAATCTGGACTAGTCCACTTCTGAAGGAAAGGTCAGATATGACAACAATCAACAGACACATGTAAGATATTCATTACACACCTATTATATTTCATGCATACACATTAATTCTATAATTAAATAATATATTATATAGTTGTATCTTAAAAATTATGAATGAGTATTTAAGCATTCTTTATTAGTTCATTATTTAATTAAAATAAAATGTTTTAAATTTTGAATTATGAACTGTGACAATTCAATGCTCACAGGTTTTTTTCTGATTTGTTGATAGGGGTATTGGGCTTAGCAAGAGAATTTCTCTGCAAGCTTTGTATTATCATAGTTCATAATTCAAAATTTGACTATTATTTAACATCTTATATTTTAACTGAAAATGAGTCAATAGAGAGCACTTAAATGATCTCATAATTAAAAATGGAATTGAGTAGAGGGTGAATCAGAATTGGAAAAATAATTGTAATTGGGTAATAAAGGGTAAGAAATAAATGAGTTTATTGTGGTATGTAAAGGTTTTGGAGGTAGTGAATGTTTAACTTGGTTATTAGAAATATATTTAACCTATACTCAGAAACTTCTGGCCTTTTTTTTAAAGGAGAAGCTATTTTACATCACATCATCAACAAATTTATAAAATTAAAACAGTTTCTACAGTACACCTCAGGCAAAAGCTTTTCAGATATATCTCTTAAGAATGATAGTGAAAAAGAAATTATTTTCCAGACTAGTCATTTATTAAAGACTTTAGCAGATTTTCCTCCTTGTTTATCTTTTAACTAAAAATAGATAGGCATGTTTTTACTAACCATTAATTAAATGGCTGGGGGTATTGCATATACTACCTTAAAAAATCTCTCTGATTGCAAAATCTGAGCTACCTAAAAAATTTATAACTTTTATCCAAATTTGAACCTATGTCATGAGCATGAAAATAAAAATGATAATCTTTATATTGCAAAGCCCTGAATTATATTTTCTTTATATATATATTTATTTTACTTAACAGAAGAGCAATATAGAAACTTCAGATTGAATATTGAAGCATAGAAAAATATATATGGAGCATCACAAGCAGAGATCGAAGGCAAAATTTATGGGTGAGAAAGAACAAATGAGTTGTCACTGATATTGAAAGAAGTAAGAGATTGAAATGGAGTTAGACTGAAAATATTGCTAAATGAGATGATAATAGATGAATAATTGAAACCTTAAATTAGATCTCAAGAGATTATTGAAGACCCAGAAGGAGATCATATGTGAAATGGGTAGATGAGATCTTTTGTTATAAAGGTGTGGAGAAGAGAGGCTGTGAATCAGAGGAATTGATTAAACTTGAAGAAACAATCCTGAAGTGACACTAGTGAATGAAATTGATACTGATAATAGTGATTTTACATTATTTATAAATACAACAATTAACATAATTAAGGTGATAAAATATAAGATAAATATTTAAAAAATATAAGAATATTAGCAAATGAACATTAATTGATTAATATTACAAATTCTTGAGAGAGTTTTGTTAAATGAAATATGGTTTATTTTTTCAACATTTATTTTTAATTGATTTAAAATTAGCAAATGTATTTTTCTATGATTTTGTGACATATTCTATGTTCTGGAAAGGAATATAAATGAATTTATCAAATCCACTTATTTTCAGTAATAAATTTTATAATTTTACCATGTAAATGTAAAAGGTAGACTCTTCTTGGCTTGTCACTGCTAGCGCAAGCATGTATGCAAAAATTATATTTTTTTATTTTTATTTTTTTTGCTCTGCATGAAACTTAATATTACTAGAATAACAACGGCAAAAAAAATCAATAAGTGAGAAAAGAAAATATCATTTTCTTAAGGAAAAGTCTCAATTGTATTGATATTTTGAAGAGTAGAGGAGAATGTAAAATATAGCATGATATGGTTATAGGATTTATCTTTAATTAGATTGTATATAGACATTAATGTCTAGAAATAAAACTGCAGCAGCCATTGATTTGAATTACAAAGTAAGATTTAAAAAATGACATGGAATGGATTTTGGTAAATAGTACTTTTGGTCAAGGAAAGCCAATTATCCAGAAAATATTTTATATATCTAGTATATTC
Source organism: Epiperipatus broadwayi (assembly GCA_028023455.1). Taxonomy (NCBI): domain Eukaryota; kingdom Metazoa; phylum Onychophora; class Udeonychophora; order Euonychophora; family Peripatidae; genus Epiperipatus; species Epiperipatus broadwayi. Next base: position 31,004 of record JAQFVV010008119.1, read on the forward strand.
AAAATTAAATTCATCACTGCATATGAATTATTTAATGTCTTCTTAGTGATAAGAAAAATTGTTTATAAACAAGAATATTCTATATCAATTTTTTATGAGAAAAAAAAAATTGGCCATTTGAGATGAAGCTATTGCATTTCACCACTTGCTCAAGTATTTATTGATCTTTATGAGCAATTGCTAATATGAATATTGCTTTTTTAACTGTTTAAAGTATAGAATGCATGAGTATGTGGGAATTTTTTGGTTGCCTTAATTGTAAATGAGATTTGTTCTTGTTTATATGCTGTTTGATTTGTATTTTATAATGCAGAATGGTTATCAGTAGGGAAAATTTTTTTTTATTAATGCTGCTATCTTTAATGGATGGAAATCAATGGTTGCCTCCTAGTGGCAACATTTTTGATTTACTATTACTTCATATATTTTCCTAGGTGGTCTGAAATTGACTGTCTCGGCAGTCACTAAGTTATGTATGATAATGATTTTAGGATTTAATTAATGATGTTTTAAATTTAGAAATAGTAGTATTTTGATTTTAAAGAACTGCCTCTTTAAGGGAATTTTTATTATTAATCATCTGAATTATGTTGATAGCATACCTGTGATACATTACAATATTCTCCTTTCTGTTAACATTGCATTTCATTCAATATTAAATAAACTATCTCCTTTTTATACTTGAAATCTTATTAAATAATATCAATATTTTAACTGCTTAACAATATTTTTCCCTTTTCTTAAATATAGAAGAAGCGAAGGAGGTCTCTGAAGAAGATTATTAAGCAATCAAAATATTGGCCTTATTTATTAAATTTAAACACTGCAAAAATCAGATGTAGATAAGAGAGATTTTATTTAACATTTTAAATATGATTATTATTTATTGTGTAAACTTATTTATTAGTATAATAATATTTCACTTTGAAATAAAGAAAAAATATATAGTAAATACTTATTTATTCTTAAATGTTCTCATAGTGAAAATATTTGGGTATCTTAATGTTTTATACTAACTAAACTTTACTTTTGTAGGATGATGCAGCATCAATAAAAACAGGTTCAGTACGAAAAAGTTCTGGTCAAGCTGTAATTGATCAGTCAGATATGTACACTCACGTTTTTTTCCATTTTTATTGATAACAAAGTAAGTATGTGTGTATGTATAATTCTTTTACCAGATAAAAACAGATTATTTTTTTAGTTGAGAAAATATTCAATTTTTAAATTAATTAAACTATTAAATAATTTGTTTACATTGAGTGTATGTATGTATTAAATTCTTTGCTTAATTGTAGATAAGCTAATTAGGTAATAATTTACCATAACCAAATACTAACATTTGATTCTCCTTGGTAGCATTTTCCATTTTTTGTTGAACTATAAATATAATTTATTTCAATATTTTAATATTTATAGCTATTATCATGAACTGTAATGAACCCTTAATATCATTAAATTAGAAATACATTTAGTTAGCAGTGGGGGGAAAAGTTCAAATCTTAGAAAATGTCAGCATTTTGAAAATATGGGAAGAATATATCATATAAAAATTTATATTTAAGAAAACTAGAGAAAATGAAAATTATAATGAATGAAAGCCTTAAATAAATAAAAAAACATTTGGCAAAACTTATTTTAAATAAAGGATTAGATGATTCTTAAGAAATCTCCTACAACATTTATTACAGTGAATAGAAAATTGCCAGTCTTTACTGAACAAAAGACTCAGTTGCTATTTATATTACAGTTAAAAATGCAACAGAATGAAAATTTTCATTAAGGAATCTGCCTTTCTAGTTCTTCTCAGAATTAAATGAATATTGATCTTTAATTTTTTTATAGTGAACCTATGAACAATGATAAGTAATTCAGTTGAGGACTAGATGAGAATGGTGGCATTTAATGTTCTCTCTCATTTGAACCTTGCAGAATACTTAGAAATATATACAGAAACATTTCTTACAAAGGCTTTATTCAGCAATAAAATATTAAAAAAATTGTAGCATTAGCTATTTATAAAATTATTAAATAGGAAGTTTAAGTATTATGTATTAAAAGATACAAACCTATTACTTGACAGACATATAATACATATCCCTTCTGTCAACTTGAAGCAACAAGCATCACATGATCACATCTCCAATACTAGCACATAATTGTTTATAAACAAAGCAAAGCAAACCTCCATATAGTAGTGCCACCTGTGCTAAACAGAGTAATCAATGGATGCACAAGCCTTCTGGCATCCATTGATTACTCTGTTTAGCACAGGTGGCACTACTATATGGAGTTTTGCTTTGCTTTGTTTATCAACTTGAAGCACTTAGACAAATAATTTGGAAGATGCTCTATACGGAACCATGTAATTTGTGTAAATTTATCATTTAAATGATAAAATAGTTGCCATTTAAAGTAAGAATTGATAAAGTTCTTATTATAATTATAGTTAATGAATGGTTTTTGTGTGAAAATATTTTCATTGTTTATTATATAGATCATTGTTGCCATAAAATATTTTATAGAATAAGAACTGGTTGTAATTTGATAGGCTTGGCTATCTCTGTGATACTTTAAGTAATAAAGTTGGATTACTGTCCATGCAGAAGAGTAAAATAAAAATAATGATAAATATTAATGATTTCTATGATGCACATGAAATAATGCATTCACAAACAAAAAAATTATATCTTGCCCCCATTGGACAGTATATCACTGGAATTATCAATTTTTTTAAAAATTGTAAATCTGTACAGGTATATTCATTGTTAACTTAATTTTTGTTCTCACACATTTTCAAATTTTTCTAAAGTCTTGATCTCTTCACTCAAAGAAAAAAATATTTCAATCTAAAGATTTTCTACAATCAATGGAAGATTTTACCAGATCAGATTTGTTATTCATTCAGATGTTAAAAGAATATTGAGGCTGAGATTAATTTAACCCAAACCTGTAAAACAACATGCAGATAGTAGTGCTGAAGTGCAATAATGTCTTATGTCATTCATAACATTAAAATTATATTTGTATGAATAAATTACATTCTGCTAAAAACTGCTAAGTTATCAATCAGGTTATGTGCTACTTTAAATAGTAAAGAGAATTTAAGAAACTAAATTATGTCTTTTTTAGTAAGTTTATACCTGAGTAGTCATTGCTTTTTTAGCTTTTTGCATATTCATATATATTCATGTTTAATTTCCCTTGGTTTTTTTTTTTTTAGCAAACATAAATATGATCCTATAAGTCTTATTTTTACAATTTGAAATAATTATAGTTAGCTGATATATTTTTTTTTATGAATTTCATTTTTTTTTGTGTATGACCATAACAAAAAAAAAAACACAACTATAATATATGCTTTGAAGTAGTTCTACAAGAAGTTAGTGGGTGGCAGATCTGAGGAATGGGAAGGCCATCATAAAAGGTGCTACCTCTCTGGCTCCATATGTAATAGCCAATGTTATAAGATGGAAATATAATGGACTGCTTTATTCTCATCATATACCCATTTGGCATTCATCGTTTATCAATGTGTCCTCATAGTATACTCCAATACAGTTGATTCAATAGCTAAGAAGAGTTTTTAAATGTTTTCTTATAAATGCAGATTATTTTCATTAGCTATGCAATTTCTTAATGGATTCTCATATTCCTAAATCTACATTTTTCACTAATTGCTTCCTGGTAGATTTTGTGAGAGCAAAGTATTAAGAATACCAATATGAAAATTTTTGAAAATGGGTTATTGATCTATTTACATGGTACTGACATACTCAATTTTTTGTAGTAATTCTGTTTATGAAATAGTGTTGTTTTGAAGATGGAGAGAAAACTGAAATAGCTAAAAAAAAAGTATGTTTGTGTTTAAACATAAGCTATTGAAATTTTAGTGTGTTTTTGTTGTGATTCAGTTCTAAAGAAGATTATGTCTTAAAAATGTATTCCTAATGTGTAATATAGTAATTTTCCCTTTTAATTTTGTTATCACTCTTGATGACTATTTATTAGTATTTTGCCCTATATCAATTTTTTATGGCATTGCGCTGTGCAGTTTGTTATCCATTGATAATATAGTGCATTATGTTTCTGGCAAATACAGTATATTTTAAAGTTTTAAATATTTATAGCATTTTCTGTTTAGAATAGGAGATGTTATAAATAGTTAGGCTTCAATGATATCATCATCAGCATAAAACATTCACAATCGCTAAGATCATACCAATTCCAGGAATGAAATAATAATAATAATACATTAGAGATAAGTTTTGCAATGATTGTAAAAACTAATTCATGAAATTCAAATAGATCCGCTTATAAAACTTGCTGACATATTATTCTGCTTATTTTATAATTTCAATGTTTTCTTTTAATTTTTTTTTTTCTTTTTTTGAAAGATTTCAACACTTTACATAATTGTAGTGTTTTACTTTGTGTTTAGTCATAGTTCCCAACAGGAACAATCATTATTGCATTTCTTTGGCACATCTTTGCAATAATCTTTATAATGTAAATGAAATCTGTCTTCATCATGACCATGTTTTCTATAAAATATGTCCAATTTAACAAAGATTGATTTTATAGTATCACATCTTACAAGCTGAAGAAGAGACATCAAACAGATAAATTTTTTTTTTTTAATTTTTTTTTTTTGAAAGTTAGGAATTAAATTATAAGTTATTCTATGAATCTTGTTATTTTCTTTTTTTAAAATGTGGCCAATCTAGTTAAAAATCTAGGAACTATTGAAATGAGATGTTATTTTAATACATTATCACAAAGAATATAAATAGTTTTTGATGAAATGATTCTCTAAACCTTATTAATCAGGATGTCATAGATGTTTTTATTATTTTGATTACTATAAATAAAAAATGTTCAGTCTCTCTCTTTTTCTGAATTTTTTTTCAAAGCTTAATATTATTTTTTATTTTAGGATATCAAGTATAAATTTATCATTGCAGTATTAATTGAATATATTCGATCTCTAAACCAATTTACAATTCCTGTTCAGGTAAGATTATTATTATAATTTTTAAATATACATATATATAATATATATATGTGTGTAGGTGTATATTTATATATGTATAAATAATAAAATAAACTTATAATCTTTTTGAAAATACAATAATTATAATGAATAAATGGAAAGATAAAAAGATCTACATTTCAAAGTAGGAGTTCATCCTTTTTATAATGGTTTTGGCGGATGAATTTATGCTCAAATTCTATTTAAACAAATAGAAAATTAAAAAAAGAGCACTAAGATATATTTATATTCAAAAGAATCTCATTATTAAAAAGAAAACTTATTCAAGAATCAAAATACTAGTGAATTTCTTCCATTTAAATGTTTTATTTTATTTAACTTGTTCACACACAATTATATATATATGCCATATAATTGGGGAGGGAGTTTTTTTATGTATAAGGACATACATGAAAATATTTTGGGAACAGTAGCTGATTTTCAAAGGAATGATATGTCTTGGAAGAGATCTGAAAATCATTTGATATTATTTTATCTTTGAAAATATTTGTATCATCATAAATGTGTACAAACACATCTTACATAATCACACACACACATGTACATGCAATAAACTGAATTTTTTTTTTTTATCTATGCACAATGACTTCACTGAAAGAATTGGAGATACTAAAATCCTACTGGGCTGGACATATTTCTAGAAAAGATAATAGATGGACAGTTGAAAGTTTAAATTAGATTCTAAATGAAGATAGATAAATTAAAAGTTTGTTGATGTGATATGGTGAAGAAAGACTACGGAGCAGGGAAACTGGATTAAACTTGGAGAGATCATCTTATCTGAAGTGAATCAATAATGGTTGGGAACAATGATGATATGCTGAAATTCTTAGAAGTAGATTAAACTTAAGACTTTGAGAAGTATTATTTAATATGTTTTAGAAAGACAGAAAAAAATCTTAATATATATCATGTTCATAATTGATTTAGAAATATCATTTATTATTTATTATTTTGTTAGTGTTCTTGCTTCAAAGGTTATTATAGTCATATTTCAATAACTTAAATATTATTTATTTTTTGAAAATACAGAACTTATAAGATTTTTTTTTTTAATGATGATTAAAACATTGAATATCAAATCAACCAAGCTGCAATCAAATTATTTCCTAAATTATTTAAAAACCCCAAGTAATCTACTGATTAGGATATATATTCTATTATTAAATACATACTGTTGTTTGATTTAATTATTAAAACAGGCAAAACTCTCCATACAGGTAGTGCGCCCTCAGTGCAAGCCAGAGTAATCAATGGATGCACTGAGTAGCACTACCAGTATGGAGAGTTTTTCCTGTTTAAATAACTGTTATGAGCAAGCATAAGAAATGGTGATCATTTGTGATTTAATTATTGATAACTTACAGTGAATTTATATATTTATACTTTGTACCTAATTATTTTATTTTAATTTGTAGCATTACCTTTACGAACTGGTAATCAACACACTTGTCCATCAGAATTGCTTCTACCAATTGCATCAGTTTCTACAATATCATAGTTCTATATGACTCCAAGCCCCTGGTAATTTATTTAATTAATCTAATTAGTTTAATAAGCTAGACCTTATTAGATTTTAAGAGAGGTTTAAAAAAAGAATATATATTGAGTTTAAAAATATAACGAAGTTTCAAAGTATTAAATGTTGAAGGTTAATATGAATATCAGAATATATATGTGTCCACATATATCTGGAACAGCTAATACAAATGTTTATTTTGCATTAGTATAGCAACTGAAAATTACATATTATATTGAAAAAACTGTATTTAATTACAAATATATTATATTGGAAATATACAATATATCTTTCTTTCATATGATTAAACTGCATATATAATATTGGAGTTCCTTGTAAGTTGTACATTCACCACACATTATTGTTAATGATTAAAGCTCACAAGCTTCCATGATGAAAGAAGGAAGGAAATTTGTTTAGAAATAGGAGCTGTCTCCTTTATATGTTTACATACTCTGTTCCTTAGAAACTCACACAAATTGATGGGATCAAAAATAATGAACATTATATTTAATTTTAAATAATTCTCTTTTATTTTAGATTTATTTCTTCAGTAAAAATTAGGTAATATGAAATAACTATATTGTCTTTGTACATTATTATTTAAAAAACCTATTCATGGAAATATATGAATTCAAAATATGTTATTGTGATTGGACTTATTTCTTCTGAGAATAATTTATATATTTAGTATTAGATAGATAAGCCATAAAATTATTTACATGCTCATTAAAATCATTAGACATAATATAAAGATGAATGTATATCAGTACATCATAATCATTTATATAAACGTGCATGCAAAATATCTATTTAAAATATATACAAATACACTAATAAATCACTATTATTGCCACAGTAAAGTGGCACTCTAGAACCTCAAGATCCTTGAATTGTGGATCAGCTCTGTCATTTCTTATATCTAAAATTCTTATGAATTTCTGAGCAATAAAATTATTCAGTTATTTTAATTTATTTGATTGCAAATAAATCTATTAGCATAATTCTAAATTTGATCTTATGACTTTATGTGAAGAAGAAATGGAGGTGATTAAGGATTATAATTTTAACTGTTTAGAGGAATAATATAATGGTTAGATTTAATTTTAGTTTGAAATTATATGATGTATTATTTCCATCATCTAGTAGTAATTGTTAAATGTCTTTTTGGAAAAAAATTCAAACATTATGAAACTTCAGTTGTCAGTAATAGAATACATAACATATCATTTCAAATGGTATTATTCTTCTCTCTTCTTTAGGTATTTTAGGTCTGATTGGTATCAATACTAGTGCAGGAATTGAACCAAGGATCTCTAGATTCATAAATATTGAATTTAAGGTGAAGCTGTAACCAACTAGGTCATAGATAGCAAACCCTATGACCTGCTAGATAATTTATAATGACCCTTATAGATATTTATAAACTCAATGAAAATTTTGATTTTATAGAAATTATTTTCATCATAGACTTTTTATTTCAATATATTACATTTTCCTGTCATGGCCATGCAATTCATGGTAAGCATCAAATGTCATATTTGAAAGGTCAAATTATTTCAATTTCCAAATGCTAATGCTTTTAAAGCTGTCATTTTTATTATTTTCGCTCTATTTTAATCAATCTAATCTCAAATAGACATGGGTATATTTTAAATTTGTTTGTTATATTTATATTTTATTATAAACTGGTGAGAATACCAAATATTTAAATTTTAATATGAAAATTAACAATTTCATATTTTTGTAGTTACGATGGCTACAGCAAAGAAATAAAAGCTAAATGAATCGGGTGCAGTAAGAATATATCATGAAGATTGGTTTTTTAAATTTGATGTTATTGAAAAAGATAAGAAAGTCTTTTGCATTATATGCAATGAATACATACAACAGGGTGTATAATGTAAAATGACATTCTGAAACTATTCATAAAAATCTTCCCTCATTAATAGAAGAAAAGAAGAAGGAATACTTTTACAAGAAAGTTGACCAAATATATAAAAGATAAATTAATGCTCTTAAATCTTTTCTTGCACCTAAAAATAATATTACATCTGGGCGGTTTCTTTATTTGGTGTATAGCATACACAAAATAAGGAAAACCCCTTCTCTAAAGGGAGAGAGTTTTTTAAAAAAAGCTTATTTAGAATTCAGCAATTCTTTGTCTGCAGATTCTATAGAAAAAGATCAAATCATGAGAAAGTATTCAAAAGATTTACCTTTAAGAAGTTGCAATACAGTTAAGGATCGAATTTATTTCTAAATGAGAAACACCTTTATCAAATGTGATTCTTGATTTGCAAGATCCTGAAGTGTGGTTAATTTCTTTGGTTGAGAGTACAAATATAAGTGGATAAGTACATCTTGGCGTTATTGCAAAGTATAAATCTGGAAACATTATGCAAGAGGAATCGGTAAAATTATTTAATTGTAAAAGCACAACACTGGCATTGGTATTATGAACAAATGCGAAAGATAATTTTTCTAAAGTGAATATTGATTTAAAGAAGATTGTTTCAGTAACCACCAATGGTTTTCCAAACATGATTGTAAAAAAATGCTGGATTAATTATGCCTTTAAAAGAAAAATAAATATTGGATGGGCAGTCATAGGAATTTCACTGCCTTATTTATCAGATGTTTTGGGTGCAAATGCAAGGTTTCAAAATCTTTTTTCAAAGATTCTGGAAATTTAACAGAAATTGTCAATTTCATATCTGTTCATGAGCTCTAAAATAAATGCTAATTTTCTGAATTACTCCAAAATTGATTTTTAATTTTCTGGACTCTCTTAAGTATAATCAATATTCAATAGTTAAGCCATGGGCACCTTTCTAATCGTTTTGCATGTCTACTAGATGAAATAAGATTTATTTCTACATGAAAAAATTGGAAATTACTTGCAGCTGACAGATCTAAAATTTTGGTTAAACGATTTAATGTTTTTATGCGACATTCACATTTTAAGAATCAAAAAAACTTCAGGGTCATAGACAAATTGCATTATTTATGCCTGAAGATATTAAATCATTTCTTTCAAAAATTTGATATACTTATGAATCATTTAAATAACGAACAATGAAATGCTTTCCATGTTTGGGCAAACATTTTCAAACAGCATCCAGTTTTGAGAATTATGATGATTTTAGTGTAAATGGCAATTATTTGTTAAGAATTAAATAAAGAAGCTTTTCAAGTACTTTTTTTTTCAATTTGATAGATTGGAAGTTAGTTTTTCGATTGTGTCCCTCATAAAATAAAATTCTAAAGATTTTGAATACATTATGGAGAAATAAATTTCAAGAATTATCTTTGAAAATAGAGGAAATTATTTCTTAATAACTTGTAGAGAAAAACTGGAAAGCATTATCATTCAGGAATGAATTCTTGGTCCATATTTCTATAAAAAAATTTGCATTTGCCACATTATCAATGTTTAGCTCGACATATTTTTATGAACAATTATTTTATTTAATGAATCATAAAATCATTTAACAGAAATAGATTTGGAAAAGAAATGATTGCTACTTATATAAGCATTATCATTCAGGAATGAATTCTTGGTCCAATTTATATATTTCTATAAAAAAATTTGCATTTGCTACATTATCAATGTTTAGCTCGACATATTTTTATGAACAATTATTTTATTTAATGAATCATAAAATCATTTAACAGAAATAGACTTGGAAAAGAAAAGATTGCTACTTATATTAAATTAAGATGAACAAATTATATTTCTGATAAAAAAAAATTATCATCAGAATAGTTTCAAATTTTGTGCTAGAGAAAAATGCAATTGAACTTTGTATTATATAAGTAAAATATATTAGAATTATAG